>JAPDFW010000077.1:0-257500 GCA_028826165.1 Anaeramoeba ignava | reverse complement strand
AACTTCAAATCATAATGCTTATGGAATTGGTTCAAATCACTATGGCCAACTTGGTTTTGATTCTGAAACACTTAAAAAAACAGATAAACCAATTTTAATGATGAAAAATATTTCTAAAATGTTTTCAGGAATTTCTTCAGATCATGTTTTTCTTTTAAATTTAAAACAAGAATTATTTTCATGCGGATATAATTATTATGGTCAACTTGGATTAGGAAAATCAAGAAAAGAAGAAAAATCCAAAAATTAACCAAAATACAAAATATTCCAAAAGGTGAAATAATTGATATTCAATGCGGATTTAATCATTCAATATTACTGATTGAAAATGAAAATCAAAATCAAAATCAAAATCCAAAAAGAAAACTTTATTCATGTGGTGATTATCATTATAATGGACTTGGCCAAGATCAAGATACTAGAGAATTTACTGAAATTAAATCATCTTTATTTGAAAATGATGATAATATTCTTGAAATTTCTGTTGGGCAACGTCATAATCTAGTTTTTACTTCTAAAGGGAAAATTATGGTATTTGGAGATAATTTATATGGTCAATTAGGAACTGGAGATACAAAATCTCAATCAATTCCAATTCAAATTGAACTTCCTAAATTAAGATTTAATGAAGATATTTCTAATTATCATATTTGCTGTAGTGATTTTAAATCATTTCTTTATTATTCTCCTCCTCCTTTTTCCAATCTTGAAGAAGATTTGATAAAATTATTTGAAAGAAAAGAATTTTGTGATATTTCATTTAAAACCAAAAATGGAGAAATAATTGAAGCTCGTAAATTAATATTGAAATATAGATTAAATCAAAATGAAAATGAAATTGAAAAACTTCAAGAAATTATTTCAAATAAATCAATTAAAGAATCAAATCAAATATTTGAAATGATTTATTCAAATAATTCCAAAATAAATCCAAAATTATATTCTGAAATTAAAAATTATAAATTCAAATGAAAAAATTGAAGAAACAATGAAAAGAATTTATTTAAATGAAAATGAAAAAGATTTTATAATTGAAAGAAAAGAAAAACAATATAAATTCCCAAAATTAATATTAATAATGAGAAGTGAATTATATCGAGGAATGTTTTTATCTGTAACTGAAGATACTTCAAATAAAGTTACAGATTATAGTGAATTAAGCAATAAATCATTTCAAATATTTGAATATTGGATTTATTCAAATCAAATTAAAGATGAAATTGAAATTACACAACAAATAATCGATGAAATTGAAATTGGAATTGATTATTTTCAATTAAATCAAACAAATCCAAATTTATTTGATTTATTAATTAACAAATTTAATAATCAAAATTAAAATTAAAATTCATTTTTCATTTTTCATTTTTTTCATTTTCAAAATTAAAATCAAAACTAAATGAATCAAATTGAAAAAAATAAAAAACTCTTTTCAGTTTGCCAAATTGGTTCAATAAAAGAAATAAAATCATTGATTGAACAAGGAGCAGATATTACAATTAAAAATTCAATTTTCCAAACACCTTTAGATTTAATTTGCAAATTTCAAACAAAAGAAGATTCATTTGAAATTATCAAATATTTAGTTGAAAAAGGAGCTGATGTTAATTCAAAAAGTTTTGGAAATGAAACTCCTTTGCTTTTGATTTGCAGAAACAAAAATTCAAATTCATTTGAAATTATCAAATATTTAGTTGAAAAAGGAGCTGATATTAATTCAAAAAATTTTGGAAATGAAACTCCTTTGCTTTTGATTTGCCAAAACAAAAACCCAAATTTATTTGAAATTATCAAATATCTAGTTGAAAAAGGAGCTGATATTAATGTAAAAAGCCAATTCAATGATACACTTTTACATTTAATTTGCCAAAACAAAAACCCAAATTTATTTGAAATTATCAAATATCTTGTTGAAAAAGGAGTTAATATTAATGCAAAAAATCAATTCAATGATACACTTTTACACTTAATTTGCCAAAACAAAAACCCAAATTTATTTGAAATTATCAAATATCTAGTTGAAAAAGGAGCTAATATTAATGTAAAAAATCAATTCAATGATACACTTTTACACTTAATTTGCCAAAGCAAAAATTCAAATTTATTTGAAATTATCAAATATCTAGTTGAAAAAGGTGCTGATATTAATGCACAAAATCTACAAAATGAAACACCTTTGCATTTAATTTGCCAAAACAAAATTCCTAATCAAAATACACTCCAAATTATCAAATATCTAATTGAGAAAAAAACGATTCTTGATGCAAAAAATAACCAAAACGAAACAGCACTCTTCTCCTCTTTCAAGAATTATCTCCAAAATAACAACCCAATTTGGATTGAAATTATCAAATATCTGGTTGAGAAGGGTGCTAGTGTTAATGTATCGTCATATCATCATGGGAATTTATTATCATATACTTTTCAATTTTATTTGCAAAACCCAAACCCAAATTTATTTGAAATTATCAAATATCTAGTTGCAAAAGGAGCTAATATTAATGCAAAAAATCCTTCATCCGAATCACTTTTGCATTCACTTTTTCAAGTTCAAAATTTCAATTTACTTGAAATGACAAAATATCTTGTTGAAAAAGGAATTGATATTAATACAAAAAATACGCAAAGTGAAACACCTTTGCATTTGATTTGCCAAAACACAAACCCACATTCATTTGAAATCATCAAATATCTAGTTGAAAAGCGGGTTCATCTAAATTTACCAAGTTATCAAAAACAAACACCTTTATTTTATCTTTTCAAATATAAAAACGAAAAAGCATTTGAAATTCTCAAATATCTAATTGAAAAGGGGGCTAATATCAACACACAAAATGATCAAAATGAAACATTATTATATTCTGCTTGTCAGTCCCAAAACACAAATTCCTTTGAAATTATCAAGTATCTAGTTGAAAAGGGAGTTGGTGTTCATACCACAAATAAATATAATGAAACACTCTTACATTTCGTTTGCAGATATAAAAACACAAATTCATTTGAAATTATCAAGTATTTAATTGAAAAAGGAGTTGATATCCATACAAAAACCCATTCAAACCAAACTTCAATACATTATGTCTGTCAATACCAAAATGAATTTTCTTTTGAAATTATCAAGTATTTAATTGAAAAAGGAGTTGATATCAATGTAAAAGATAATTCAAATAAAACAGCTTTGCATTATGTCTGTCAATACCAAAATGAATTTTCTTTTGAAACTATCAAGTATCTTGTTGAAAAAGGAGCTGATATCAATGTAAAAGAAAATTCTTCCAATCAAACTCCTTTGCATTATGTCTGCATTAATGGAAGAAAAAACCCTAATCTATTTGAGATTATCAAATATCTAGTTGAAAAAGGAGCTAATATTCATTTGAAAAACAATCAAAATCGGTCGATCATCCATCTTCTTTTTTGGAATCAAGCACAAATTATGGAGGAAGAGAAGTTAATTCAAATTATCAATTTTTTGATCCAAAAAGGAATTGATATAAATGCAAAAGCTAATCAAGATGAAACAGTTTTTTCTTTAGCCATCTCAAAAAATTGTGGAAAATCGATCAAATTTTTGATGATGAATGATGTGAATGTATTCGACTTAAAATTTCCTCAAATTATTCCAAAAATTCTAGAATATTTCCCCAAAGTGTATTCAATCAACGAAGATATGAACAATTTACTGAAATCAAGCGGGAATTTCTCAGATTATCAAATTGAATCAAGTGATTTTTCCAAATTTCCTGTTCACAAATTAATTCTTCTATCAAGATTTAATAACGATGATTCCATTTTACAAAAGTTTGTTGAACTTTGCCAGAAAAAACCAAAGAAACATGTTCAATTCGCATTGAATTTTCTTTATACAGGTTTTCCTGATTTTGATAATTTCTGGGAAAAAATTCAACGTTTCAAAGATTTATACAATGAATATCTACAATCTCAAAACGATTACAAATTATCCAAATTTTCATGGAGTGAAATTAATAAAACGAGAGAAAACATTGAAAGTTCAAGGAAAGATTTATCTAAAGTTGAAGGGGAACAGCAGATCATTTCACAACTATTCAAAGAAATTGGGTTTGATTCCAAATGGATTGAAACAAAAAAAGGAAGAAGAGGAATTGTTGAAGATTTGCAAAAATTGTTTAAAGAAGATGTTTCAAAAAAGGATTTTTTAATAATTTGTTCAGAAAAAGAAATCAAAGCTCATAAATTGATCTTACTAATAAGAAGTGAATTATTCAAAGGAATGTTTCTAAGTGTTGAAGATTCTTCTAATCAAGTTCATGATTATTCGGGAAAATCATTTGAAACAATTTATCAATTCATTTATTTTCTTTATCATGATGAATTTGATAAAACAAAAAAACAAAACAAACAAATGATTGAAGAAGAATATCAAGATTTAAAAGATTATTATCAATTAAACCAAAATTCAATAATTGATTTACTTTTGGAAGATTTCAATTAAAAAAAGAAGAAAAAAGAAGATTTTTTTTTTTGATTTTTTTTTAAAATCATTAAATCAAAAATTTTTCCAATTTAATAATTTATTTTGTTGTTTTTTTTTTTTGAAATTAAATCAATTTAAATTAGAATTAGTAGAATCAAATTTAGATAAAAATGATTTCAACACTTCTTTAGCAACTTCAATTTCAAGTTTACAAATTCGAGATCGAGATTCAAAATCAAATTGATGGATTTTTTCAAGAGAAATTTTCATTTGGGATTGAATATTTGCAAAAGAAGGATCTGAAACTAATTTTGGATCTTTCAAAGAGTTTCTGAGATCTGAAGAAAATTGAGGGATTACTTGCTGGAAAAAAGTAGCAACTGGTTTAGGAATCAATGCGGATTTTGTAGCAATTTCAATTGCACATTCAAGAGAATTGCGAATATCAATGATTCTTTTTGAAATTTTTTGGGAATAAGATTTTTTGAGAACTTTTTGAAGAATCGAAAAGCCAATTGTGCTCATCATTTCTTGGAGCAAAAGTGCAATTGGGGCTTGCGAGAACTCATCAGCAAAAGAAGAAGCGATGATATAGAAGGGAATGATTTGGAATTTCTGAAGAAGAAGAAAGAGATACAAACGGAGCATTGTGATTGAAATCAAATTGAGTGGGTCTTGGAAAAGTGAGAGAGCAGTATCGTGATCATTGATTGTGGGTGGAGAATAGTTGTTTCCAAGAAAGGTGTGTACGTTTTTCATGATTTTCAACTGGGACAGAATCCGCTCAAATGTTACTACAGGTCGAGCTAAAGAAAATGATAAATTTTTTTTGGATCTTTTCTTCTGGCGTAAGTTTCGCAGTGATTCGTCAATGACAACAACATTATCATCTTCTGTGTTTTGGATTTGTGAGTTTGAATCTTGTGTGTTGGAGTTAGTGCTTCGGATTTTTTTTGGGTTTTGATTTGTCTGAGAAAAATCCGATTTGGAATTGGATATTTTTGAGTGATCTTGAATGATAGATTTTTCTTCACTTTTCAGATTATCTATTGAAGAATAAAAAACTTCATTTGGATCGTCATAAACTAAAAAGAAAAAGAGGAGAAAAGAAAGATGAGAAAATGTAAGAGTAAGTCAAAGTATATGCAAAAAAAGGATATTAACCTGTGGGGAAAATGAGCGGATATGCCAAATTCAGGAAGTTGCTGTGTTCAGTATCATTTGCTTGTTCTCCATAGCTAATAACCAACGAGATTGCCAGTATGATATCGGTTTTGGATAAGATTTCCACCATGTTGCTTACTGTGGAAAAGTCGAGTTTGAGCAGGAAATCCTGCACTTTAGGAAGGTACTTGGAAATTCCCGTAAAATTTTCCTGTTGGATCATCAATTGTAATTTTGCTTCAAGTGAAATTAATTTTTTCTCGAAAAGAAAATTTGAATCGACGCTTTGTGTCCAATCAAACGGGAAAAGAGGCGGGATGGAAACTGCGCACATCCAAAAAACGGAGCGGAGTGGGGTTTGCTTGAAATCAGCAAGAACTAGAGGTCGAAGTAATTTTGTGATTTCAAGAGCTTTTTTTGGATGATTTTGTTTGATTGAGTTTTTCGATTGCGAAAGGACGAGATTGGATGCCTGACGGAAATCTCGATAGAAAATACAGTTGTGGATTGTTCTCATGTCTCTGTCCTTGATTTTCAGAAGGACATTGCGGGCAAGTGATGAAAGAAAGTCCTCTGAAATTTGGATTGAGAAAACAGTGTTTAATTTTGAAGCAAGATATACAAACTCGGAAGAATTTCTTGAGCACGCAATACCTGCGATAGTTTCGTTGCGGATTTTTTGGGAAGAAAGCAGACAGTTGGGGGAAGAGTTAAGGCTCCAAAAATTCACGTTGTGATCAAGTGAAGAACTAAAAAGAAAATCAGGATAAAAATGAGACCAACAAATTGAATCAACAATATTTTCATGACCTTCCAAAATATAAACAGGCTTCGCTTTTTGAATGAAGCGCATATCCCAGACTTTCACTGTGAAATCCTCGCCTGCTGATGCAAACACAAAGGGAAGAAAAGGCGACCATTGAATATCATTTACAATATCATGTTTGGAATTTTCAATATTTTGGATCATTGAATAATGACTTGAAATATTTCTTGAATCAATTATTTTGATTGAAGATCCAACTCCTCCAACAATTACAATATTTTCCATCAATGGATTGTATTCGGAAACATATAAACAAGAGGCGGAGACTTGTGCGGTATTGAGGGGATCTTGAGAATTATTCAAGTCCCAAATATGCAAGTTATTATTTTCAATTGTGAGGAATTTTGACTTTAAAAAATGGATCCATTCTAATTTTCCTCAATCTTGTTGTCACATTTTTTTCTCCTGGCGGCGCAGACAGTAGTCTCCCGCCAAGATGCTTGTGCTTATAGCATCCCTTCTCTTCCAAATCTCCGCACAGTTCCTCCCTATTATATCCTTGTTTCTCAATTATGCTTATCTTGTCCAAAAACTCTTTGCTCAGTTCAAATAAATGTGCTGTGCCCTTTGATGCAACTAGCAATCGGCTATCCATCCAGTTCATATCATATACAGGTTGGTTTAATGCAAACCGATATACTATTTCCATCTCGTCTGTTATTCTGTTCTTGTTGAAAATTTCTATTATTGAGGATTCGTTTTTTGTTGAATTAAAACTTGATTTTAGTAAATAATCGGATTGCGAATGAATTGCAAAACTTGTGAGTTGACTGAATCGCTGTTTGTTGGTATAATTGCGTATTTTGATATCGGAAGAAAATTCATTTGATTCAAGATCAATATTTTTTCTCCATAAACGACCAGTTAATTTATTTTGCATTTTGATATATTTTTTATTTATATTTTTAAAAAAAGAAAAAGAAAAAAGAAAAAAATGAATTTATTTTTTTTTCATTTTTCTTCTTTTTTTTCTTTATAAAATGAATTCAAATTATCCATTTTCCAAAAAAGAACATCAAAAAGAATTTTTTCATCAATTTTCAACTTTATTTAATGAAAATAATAATTTCTCAGATTTCACAATTTTAATTCAAAAAAATTTATCAAAATTCAATGTTCATAAATCCATTCTTCAAGCTAGATCTCCCTTTTTTAAATTATTTTTCACATCTCATGAATCAAATAGCATTTCTTTCCATAATTTTGATGAACAAACAATAAATAATATTCTTACTTATATTTACACTTGCAAAATCAATTATAAAAAAGAAAATTTGCTTTCTTTTTGGATTGCTTCAGTGAAATTTGGATTGTTTAAGTTATCCCAAGCTCTTGAAGTAGATCTTATCAATTCAATCAATTTCAATAATGTGTTCCAAATTTTGAAAGAAAATCACAAAATTCATAGCCAAAATATCCATAAAAAAATAATCCATTTTTTGGGAGATAATTTTCCATCTTTAATCAATAAACAGAATATCTATGAAATCTCAGAAAAGGAAATGGAAGAAATTATCCAAATCCATATCCAAACACAAAACATTGGGGTTCCCTTCTTCAAAGTACTATATTTCTGGTGTGAACAAAAAACTCGAAATTCTTTTCCAATTTTAAGTGCTGCATTGAGAAAATCACTCATTCAATCTCAGTTCCACAAAATATCTCCCTTGATCCCTTTTGAATCAATCCCAAAACAAGATATAAAATCAATTTCAGAACTTCCCTTATTTCCTTCAGAACAAATCAACAAAATGAAACTGGAAATTTTCAAAGAACAAATTCAAGTCATCCAAAAAGATAATTCCCAAAAACAAAATCAAATCCAAAATCAAATCCAAAATTTGGAAACAATGAGAAAAGAAAAAGCACTCCTGGAAAAAGAAAAGATGCAAATGAAAAAGGAGAACTTGCTAAAAACATCTCAATGGGAACAATTCACAACAAAAACAAATCTCCAAATTTCTCAACTCAATCAACTTAAAGATCAAATTGAACAAGAAAAAAAGGATCAAATCAAGAATTTAGTCCAACAAAAAAACCAAATCCAAGAAGATATGAAAAGGCAATTAAGTTCCCTCAAAGAAGAAAAAGAAAAGGAAATCCAAAAAATAGTGACAAAAAACTCAAATCAATTGAAGAAATTAAAACAAGAAAAAGATGGCATTTTGATCGAAAACCAAAAATTGATCGAGCAAAAATCACAAATACAAAATGAATACGAGAATTTGAAAGAGGAAAATGATAAATCTCTTCTGGAAGTTCAAGAAATGAAAAAAAAACAGGATGAAATTAAAGAGAAAGAGAAGATTAAAGCCAAAAATACAATTCAAGACTCAAAAATACTATCAAAGGCAGAATATCTTTCCAAATTGAAAGAGTGGATTCATGATGATTATTTTTTCCAGAAAATGAAACTGAGATTTTCCGCAAAGAAAGACGGATTTTCTTCTTATAAATTTCATGGGAAAATTGATGACAAAGGGAAAACATTAATTTTAATTCAAACTCAAGATGATTTTATTTTTGGAGCTTTTACCTCAGTTGGATTTACTACAGATCAATCCAAATGGGGATTACAAAATTCAGATGGCCAAGAAAACAATTTCCTGCAATTTAACTACATCTCTGATCCAAATGCCTTTATTTTCTCTTTAAAAAATTTCAAAAATGATCCTCCTCAAAAATTTTGTGTAAGAAAAGGTGAAGAAATTTTTGCTCTTGGATATGATCTTGATTATGGTCCAATTTTTGGGAGATGTTATGATTTGGTTATTAACAAAAGGTTAAATGGAGGAATTTCACGATTTGGATATTCTTTTGAGCTTCCTTTGGGAATTGAAATTGAGTCAAATGATGCGCTGAATTATTTAGTTGGAGAAAAAAAGAATTGGAAAATTATTGAAATGGAAGTTTATTTTTTTTAATTTAAAAATGAGGAATAAATTTAATATATTTTTCAATTTAAAAATAAGGAATAAATTTAATATCTTTTTCAATTTAAAAATGAGGAATAAATTTAATATCTTTTCAATTTAAAAATAAGGAATAAATTTAATATCTTTTTCAATTTAAAAATGTGGAATAAATTTAATATCTTTTTCAATTTAAAAATGAGGAATAAATTTAATATCATTTTCAATTTAAAAATGAGGAATAAATTTAATATCTTTTTCAATTTAAAAATAAGGAATAAATTTAATATCATTTTTAAATTATTTTTTTAAATTTAAAAATGTGGAATAAATTTAATATCTTTTTTAATTTAAAAATGAGGAATAAATTTAATATCTTTTTCAATTTAAAAATAAGGAATAAATTTAATATCTATTTTCAATTTATTTTTCAATTTAAAAATAAGGAATAAATTTAATATATTTTTTAATTTAAAAATAAGGAATAAATTTAATATCTATTTTCAATTTATTTTTCAATTTAAAAATGAGGAATAAATTTAATATCTTTTTCAAATTATTTTTCAATTTAAAAATAAGGAATAAATTTAATATATTTTTCAATTTAAAAATAAGGAATAAATTTAATATCTTTTTTAATTTATTTTTCAATTTAAAAATAAGGAATAAATTTAATATCTTTTTTAATTTAAAAATGTGGAATAAATTTAATATCTTTTTTAATTTATTTTTCAATTTAAAAATGAGGAATAAATTTAATATCTTTTTCAAATTATTTTTCAATTTAAAAATAAGGAATAAATTTAATATATTTTTTAATTTAAAAATGAGGAATAAATTTAATATCATTTTCAATTTAAAAATAAGGAATAAATTTAATATCTTTTTCAATTTAAAAATGTGGAATAAATTTAATATCTTTTTTAATTTAAAAATGAGGAATAAATTTAATATCTTTTATCAATTTAAAAATAAGGAATAAATTTAATATCTTTTTCAATTTAAAAATAAGGAATAAATTTAATATCTATTTTTAATTTAAAAATAAGGAATAAATTTAATATCATTTTTCAATTTAAAAATAAGGAATAAATTTAATATCTTTTTCAATTTAAAAATGTGGAATAAATTTAATATCATTTTTAATTTAAAAATGAGGAATAAATTTAATATCTTTTTCAATTTATTTTTTAATTTAAAAATGAGGAATAAATTTAATATCTTTTTCAATTTAAAAATAAGGAATAAATTTAATATCATTTTCAAATTATTTTTTAATTTAAAAATGTGGAATAAATTTAATATCTTTTTTAAATTATTTTTCAATTTAAAAATGTGGAATAAATTTAATATCTTTTTTAATTTAAAAATAAGGAATAAATTTAATATCTTTTTTAATTTAAAAATAAGGAATAAATTTAATATATTTTTCAATTTAAAAATGAGGAATAAATTTAATATCTTTTTTAAATTATTTTTTTAATTTTAAAAATAAGGAATAAATTTAATATCTTTTTTAAATTATTTTTCAATTTAAAAATGTGGAATAAATTTAATATCTTTTTTAATTTAAAAATGTGGAATAAATTTAATATCATTTTCAATTTAAAAATAAGGAATAAATTTAATATCTTTTTCAATTTAAAAATAAGGAATAAATTTAATATCTTTTTTAATTTAAAAATAAGGAATAAATTTAATATCATTTTCAATTTAAAAATAAGGAATAAATTTAATATCTTTTTTAAATTATTTTTTTAAATTTAAAAATGTGGAATAAAAAAAGTTTCCATTTTCCGAACTTGACTTTTTCCAGTATCACTTCCAGATAAATATTTTTTAGATTTAGTCGATCTTTTTTCATCTCCTGTTGTATTCTGATAAACTGTTCCAAAATATGATGTATCTACAAGAGACATATCCTTTTTAAAATCAAATCCACCAGGAAAAAACGGACCTAAATTATAACTATAATAAAGAGCATATCTTTCCTTTGTTTTAAGAAGAGGAATTTTTTCCACTGAAAAATCTTTTTGAGTTGAAAATGAAAATAGAAAAGCATTTGGATCTTGAATCCATCCACAATCTGAAAAGGATGGATCAACATTCCATTTGGAGTGATCTGTTGTCCATCCAACTTCTGTATATCCTCCAAAAATACATCCAAATTCATTTTCAACAATTATTAATGTTTTTCCTTTGTTATCACAAATATCATGCCATTTCTTGCAATCCCATCCATCATTCGATGTTGAAAATCCCAAACGCATCTCATATAGATTGTCAATGGGTAATAATTTTGCTAATTCTTTAACTTGATTTGGATCCCAAAGTATTGAGGATTTGAATTTAATTCTTGGTTTAAAAATTAATGAATTTTCTTTTGCAATAAATTCCTTCAATTGTTTTTCATCATTTTGAAGTATTTGGAATTGAATTAATTTTTGTGAAATTTGATTTGGAATTAAATCTTGTTGCAAAGTGTCTTCAAGTTCTTCTTTGGAAAAATCAATAAATCTGATTTTATCAATAACATTTGAAATTTGATTTTGTAATTTTTCTGTTTCTTCTTTTTCTAATTCTTTTTCCTGATTAATATTTGATTTATGTTTTCCCCATTTTATTATTGCTTGAAAAATTTCAAATTCTTTTACTTGATTTTTAATACTTGATAAAATGGAATTTAAATGATTTTCTTCAAGTTCAAGAAAAAAAGGAGTTTTAATAAATTCTTTAAAATTTTCTAAAATAAATTGATAAGAAGAATCTATTAATTGATTAAAGTTCATTGATTCAGATAATTTAAGAATATCAACAATAATTTCAATTTGTAAATGATTTTTGATAAAATTTAAAGAAATTTCATTTAATTCATCAATTAAATATTTTGATGAAAAAAACAAAATTTCGATTGAATTTTCTAAATTAATTTCAATTTTTCCTGAATAAAAATAATTCAAAATTGAAGATAGAATTAAACTTGAAACATCTTTTAGAATTAATTTATTTTCTTGATATTCTTTCATTTTGGAATTGAAAAGAGATTTAAAATAATGACTTCTTGAAGAAAGAATTGATTTATGAGTTTTAAATGAAGTTTGATTTTGTTCACAAATTATTTCAAAATCAAAATGATTTTCTTCTTGATTTTGATTTTGAAATAAATTTTTTAAATCATTTGAAAGTTTTTCTAAATTTGAATAAGTTTCCATTTTATTTAAAAAATGAAAAAAATGAAAAATGAAAAATTCATTTTTTTCTTTTTAAAAATGAATAAAATTTTATTTTTTGGTCAAAATTATAATCCAAATCTTTTCAAAAATGAACCAAATAAAATAACAAAACCAATTCAATTTAAATTTAAAAATGAAAATGAAAAATTCAATGAAAAAAAAATTAAACAAATTTCAACAGGAAAAATTGCAACAATTTTCCTTTTTGAAAATGGAAAAGCATTAGAATGTGTAGATGATTTACATAAAAAAATTCAAATTGAAAATATTCAAAAAGTAACTGTTGGTGAAAAAGTAGAAGCTATTTTAACATTAAAAGGAAATGCATTTGCCAAAGGAAAATATATTTATCCGCGAAATCCAAATATATTTATTAATTTCTCTGATTTAATTGAAGATAAAAATGATAGAATAATTCAAGATATTGTTTCTGGAAGAGATTCAATTTACTTATTAACTTCAAATCAAAATGCTTATGGAATTGGTTTAAATCAATTTGGTCAACTTGGTTTAGATCCTAAAACATATCACAAAACCCAAGATCCAAATTTAATGATGAAAAATGTTTCTAAAATATTTTCAGGAAACGGTTCAAATTGCGTTTTTCTTTTAAATTCAAATCAAGAATTATTTGGATGCGGTTGGAATAAATATGGTCAACTTGGATTAGGAGAATCAATAAAAGAACCAGAACTCAATAAATTAACCAAAATCCAAAATATCCCAAAAGGCAAAATAATTGATATTCAATCTGGATACTATCATTCAATAATGTTGATTGAAAATGAAAATGAAAATCAAAACCGAAAAAGAAAACTTTATTCATGTGGTTATTTTCAATATAATGGACTTGGCAAAGACAATGAAATTACAAAAGAATTTACTGAAATCAAATCATCTTTATTTGAATATGATAATATTCTTGATTTTTCTGTTGGTGATTCTCATAATTTGGTTTTAACTTTCAGGGGAAAATTGATCGGATTTGGATATAATTCTCATTGTGAATTAATAAATTCAAATCAAAAATTTTATTTAATTCCAAATCAAATTGAACTTCCTGAATTAAGATTTAATGAAAATATTTCTAATTATCATATTTCTTGTGGATATTTCAATTCATTTCTTTATTATTCTTCTTCTCCTTTTTCCAATCTTGAAGAAGATTTGATAAAACTATTTGAAAGAAAAGAATTTTGTGATATTTCATTTAAAACAGAAAATGGAGAAATAATTGAAGCTCATAAATTAATATTAAAATATAGATTAAATCAAAATCAAAATGAAATTGAAAAACTTAAAGAAATTATTTCAAATAAATCAATTAAAGAATCAAATCAAATATTTGAAATGATTTATTCAAACAATACCAAAATAAATCCAAAATTATATTCTGAAATTAAAGAAATTATAAATTCAAATGAAAAAATTGAAGAAACAATGAAAAGAATTTATTTAAATGAAAATGAAAATGAAAAAGATTTTATTATTGAAAGAAAAGAAAAACAATATAAATTTCCTAAATTAATATTAATAATGAGAAGTGAATTATATCGAGGAATGTTTTTATCTGTAACAAATGATACATCAAATAAAGTTACAGATTATAGTGAATTAAGTAATAAATCATTTCAAATATTTGAATATTGGATTTATTCAAATCAAATCAAAGATGAAATTGAAATCACACAAGAAATAATTAATGAATTAGAAACTGGAATTGATTATTTTCAATTAAATCAAACAAATCCAAATTTATTTGATTTATTAATTAACAAATTTAATAATCAAAATTAAAATTAAAATTAAAATTAAAATTAAAATTAAAATTAAAATTAAAATTAAAATTAAAATTAAAATTAAAATTAAAAATTAAAATTCATATTTTTTCATTTTTTTCTTTTCAAAAATGAATGAAATTATATTTTTTGGTGCGAATCTATACCCAAAACTTATAAAAAATAAACCAAATAAAATAACAAAACCAATTCAATTTAAAAATGAAAATGAAAATGAAAAACAAATTAAACAAATTTCATCAGGAAACTTGGGAACAATTTTCCTTTTTAAAAATGGAAAAGCAATAGAATATTTAAGTGAAAATGATTCAAAATCAAAACCTAAAAAAATCCAAATTGAAGAAAATATTCAAAAAGTATCTGTTGGTTATCGTAATGAAGCTATTTTAACAAAAGAAGGAAATCTATTTTCCAAAGGAGAAGATATTAATTCAAAAAATCCAAATAAATTTATCAATATTTCATCATTAATTGAAGATAAAAATGATAGAATAATTCAAGATATTGTTTCTGGAGCTGTTTCAATTTACTTATTAACTTCAAATCATAATGCTTATGGAATTGGTTCAAATCAATTTGGTCAACTTGGTTTTGATTCTGAAACACTTCCAAAAACAAAAAACCAATTTTAATGATGAAAAATGTTTCTAAAATATTTTCAGGAAATATGTCTTTTCATGTTTTCCTTTTAAATTCAAATCAAGAATTATTTGGATGTGGTGATAATGATTATGGTCAACTTGGATTAGGAGAATCAAAAAAAGAAACAATAATCCAAAAATTAACCAAAATCCAAAATATTCCAAAAGGTAAAATAATTGATATTCAATCTGGAAATGGTGATTCAATAATGTTGATTGAAGATGAAAATGAAAATCAAAATCCAAAAAGAAAGCTTTATTCATGTGGATATTGGCAATCTAATGGATTTGGCAAAAATACTTATAAATTTACTGAAATCAAATCATCTTTATTTGAAAATGATGATAATATTCTTGATTTTTCTGTTGGTGATTATCATACTTTGATTTTAACTTCAAATGGAAAATTAATAGGATTTGGAAATAATTATTATGGTCAATTAGGAACTGGAAATAAAGAATATCAATTAATTCCATTTCAAATTGAACTTCCTAAATTAAGATTTAATGAAAATATTTCTAATTATCATATTTCTTGTGGACTAAGAAGATCATTTTTTTATTATTCTCCTCTTTCTTTTTCCAATCTTGAAGAAGATTTGATAAAACTATTTAGAAGAAAAGAATTTTGTGATATTTCATTTAAAACCAAAAATGGAGAAATAATCAAAGCTCATAAATTAATATTAAAATATAGATTAAATCAAAATGAAAATCAAATTGAAAAAATTCAAGAAATTATTTCAAAAATCAATTAAAGAATCAAATCAAATATTTGAAATGATTTATTCAAATAATTCCAAAATAAATCCAAAATTATATTCTGAAATTAAAGAAATTATAAATTCCAATGAAAAAATTGAAGAAACAATGAAAAGAATTTATTTAAATGAAAATGAAAATGAAAAAGATTTTATTATTGAAAGAAAAGAAAAACAATATAAATTTCCAAAATTAATATTAATAATGAGAAGTGAATTATATCGAGGAATGTTTTTATCTGTAACAAATGATACTTCTAATAAAGTTAGAGATTATAGTGAATTAAGTAATAAATCATTTCAAATATTTGAATATTGGATTTATTCAAATCAAATCAAAAATGAAATTAAAATTACACAAGAAATAATTGATGAATTAGAAAGAGGAATTGATTATTTTCAATTAAATCAAACAAATCCAAATTTATTTGATTTATTAATTAACAAATTTAATAATCAAAATTAAAATTAAAATTAAAAATTAAAATCAAAATTAAAATTAAAATTAAAATTAAAATTAAAATTAAAATTAAAATTAAAATTAAAATTAAAATTAAAATTAAAATTAAAATTCAAATTAAAATTAAATTAAAATCTAAAAAGAAAAAATTTTTTCTCCTTTTAATTCTATTCTCCTTTTTTTTTTGGTTTAAAAAGTAAAAAAAATTTTTTTCATTTTTTTCATTTAAAAAAAATATTAAAATAAAAGTTTTTTGAATTAATTGAAAATTTGAAATTTCTTATGATGAATTTAAAACGGCGCTGAATTTCAATTTGTTGAAAATATTATAGCTTTTTAAATCTGAAGAATTTTCAATTTTTAATTTTTGTTTTTTGTTTCAAAAAAAATTTTTTTTATCAATTTTAAATAAATAAATTACAAAAGAATTTACTGAAATCAAATCATCTTTATTTGAATATGATAATATTCTTGATTTTTCTGTTGGTGATTCTCATAATTTGGTTTTAACTTTTAAGGGGAAAATTGATCGGATTTGGATATAATTCTCATTGTGAATTAATAAATTCAAATCAAAAATTTTATTTAATTCCAATTCAAATTGAACTTCCTGAATTAAGATTTAATGAAAATATTTCTAATTATCATATTTCTTGTGGATATTTCAATTCATTTCTTTATTATTCTCCTCCTCCTTTTTCCAATCTTGAAGAAGATTTGATAAAACTATTTCAAAGAAAAGAATTTTGTGATATTTCATTTAAAACCGAAAATGGTGAAATAATTGAAGCTCATAAATTAATATTAAAATATAGATTAAATCAAAAATTATTTGAAAAAAAAGGAGAAAAAAAAGAGGAAAACAATTTTTTTTTGAAAGTTTTTTTTGTTCCGAATAAAAAATTCTTATTCTGAATTCATTCTTTTTTAAACTATTTTTTATTTTTATGAAAACCACATTTATTTTTTTGCTTTTGATTTTTGTTTCTTTAGTTTCAGCTTGGGATAAGAATTCCTATGAAATAAGTGATGAAGCTTATTACACAGAATATTATACGTCATATTGCACAAATCAAGCATATTCTGGTATTGCTAGTGCAGACGTTTGCTATCCAGTACTTCATCATGATGTTTATTCCATTTCCTTTGATACTACAGGTTATCTTCGTTCATATTATAGTACTGATTGTACTGGAAGTGAAAAGGAAGTTTATTTTGAGCCTGGGGAATGTATTAGTCTTTTAGATTCTGGGAATTTAGGTTCAACATTTTCAGTTTTACTTTCTTTGGTGATTTTCTTTGCTTTGTTTGCTTTTTGATTTGATTTGATTTGATTTGATTCTTCTTTTTTTTACTTCAAAAAACAATTCTTTCTTTTTTTCTTTTCTTTTTGATTTGAGTTGGTTTGATTTTTTTTCTTTCTAAAATCAATAAAAATTTTCAAAAGGAAAATGGAAAAATATTCGAAAATATTTAAAAAATTCAAATTAAAGAAACACTTCATCAAATTTTTATTTTGCATTGAAATCAAAAATTATTTGAAAATTTAATGAAGATATTCCCAAATATTACATTTCTTCAAAATATTTTCTTCATTATTCTTCATTTTCCAATCTTGAAAAATATTTAGTTATTCAAATTATATTTTCTATTTTGTGAATTTTCTCCTTTTTTACTTTTTTTTTTTTGAAGTTTTTTTCTTCCTTTACAAAATCCCATCCTTTTTTTTTGAATTAATTATTAGATTTTTTTATCAAATTTACTAGATCATTGAGTCAAAATGAATCTCCCTCAAATAATTTGGCATCCTTAATTTAACAATATCATAAAATTTCGATAAGAATAGACAATTAAATAATCCTTGTCAATTTGATCAAAAAGAAGAAAAAACCAAAAAATGCCAAAAGATCCCAAATAATGCCAAAAAACTTAAAAGAAAAAAAATTCTTTTGCATCGAATTATTTTTTTCTTTCAGAATTTTTTGGTAATAATGAAGGCAAATTTTGTTTTTTTGCTTTTGATTTTTGTTTCTTTAGCTTCAGCTTGGGATAAGAATTCATTTGAGACAAGTGTTAATGCAAGCGTAATCGAATTTTATTCCTCAACTTGCACTAATCAAGCATATGTTGCTTCTCTTATGGCTCATACTTGCTATGCCGTTATTGATCATAATATTTCCTCGATTATGTCTAATACTTCAGGTTATCTTTATTCATATGATAGTGATAATTGCACTGGAAGTTATACCACAAATCAAATAACAAGTGGAGAATGCTTTAATTTTACAAATTCTGGGAATTTAGGTTCAACATTTTCAGTTTTACTTTCTTTGGTTTCTTTACTTTTTTCATTTTTCTTTTGATTCTTCTTTTTTTTACTTCAAAAAACATTTCTTTCTTCTTTTCTTTTCTTTTCTTTTCTTTTCTTTTCTTTCTAAAATCAATAAAAAGAAAAACAAATCTTAACAAAAATTGAAGAAACAATGAAAAGAATTTATTTAAATGAAAATGAAAATGAAAAAGATTTTATTATTGAAAGAAAAGAAAAACAATATAAATTTCCAAAATTGATATTAATAATGAGAAGTAAATTATATCGAGGAATGTTTTTATCTGTAACAAATGATACATCTAAATAAAGTTACAGATTATAGTGAATTAAGTAATAAATCATTTCAAATATTTGAATATTGGATTTATTCAAATCAAATTAAAGATGAAATTCAAATTACACAAGAAATTATTCAATTTGATGATTTTTAAGAAATTAAAGAAATTAAGGATTTAATTATTACAAAATTGAAAGATATAAAAGACTATTTCCAATTAAATCAATGTTCAATAATCGATTTTTATTTGGAATTTTTTTAAAAAGAAAAAAAAATTTGCTAAGTAATTTATTAAAATAAAATTTTCATTGTTTTTTTTCCAATATTTTTAGAAATGAGAAAAAGAAAAATAATAAGAAAAATTTTTTAAATTTCATTTAATTTTAAAAAAAAAAAAGCTTTTATTTATTCAAAAAATCCATTTTTTTTGTTTTAATTTTTCTTTTCTTATTCTTCTTCAAGTCTTTTGAAATTCTCAAAAAAAATATTTTTTTTTTCTTTATTTAATAAATAAAATAAATAAATAAACAATTTTTACTTTTCATTTTATGTATAAAATTAAGTAAAATAAGAAAGAAATCCATTTTTGCCCCCTATTATTTATAATTCAATTTTTGCTAAAAAAATATTTTTTTTTTATTTAATAAACAAATAAATAAATAAATAAATAAATAAATAAATAAATAAATAAATAAATAAATAAATAAATAAATAAATAAATAAATAAATAAATAAATAAATAAATAAATAAATAAATAAATAAATAAATAAATAAATAAATAAATAAATAAATAAATAAATAAATAAATAAATAAATAAATAAATAAATAAATAAATAAATAAATAAATAAATAAATAAACTGATCAATAATATCTACTTTTCCATTTTATGTATAAAATTAAGTAAAATAAGAAAGAAATCCATTTTTGCCCCCTATTGTTTATAATTCCAATTTTTACAAAAAAAATATTTTGTTTTTATTTAATAAATAAATAAATAAAATAAACTGATCAATAATATCTACTTTTCATTTTATGTATAAAATTAAGTAAAATAAGAAAGAAATCCATTTTTGCCCCCTATCGTTTATAATTCCAATTTTTACAAAAAAAATATTTTGTTTTTATTTATTTAATAAATAAATAAACAAACTGATCAATAATATCTACTTTTCATTTTATGTATAAAATTAAGTAAAATAAGAAAGAAATCCATTTTTGCCCCCTATTATTTATAATTAAAATTTTGCTAAAAAATAAAAGAAATAAAAAAAAGCAAAAAAAACAAAAAAAGAGGATAAAAGAAATTTGGATCAAGAAAAGAAATATTTATTTTTTCTTTGAAAATTTTTTAAAAACAATGAAAACCACATTTGTTTTTTTGCTTTTGATTTTTGTTTCTTTAGTTTCAGCTTGGGATAAGAATTCATTTGAGATAAGTGTTGCTGCTGGTGTAGTCGAATATTATTCTTCAGATTGCGTAGATCCAGCATATGCTGGCAATCTTGATGCAAATACTTGTTATCCAGTTGATGATCATGGTGTTTCTTCCTTTGGATCTGATACTTCAGGTTATCTTTATTCATATGATAGTTATAATTGCACTGGAAGTTATACTTCAACTTATGTCCCAGCCTATGGTTGTGTTAATCTTCCAAATTCTGGGAATTTAGGTTCAACATTTTCAGTTTTACTTTCTTTGGTTTCTTTGCTTTTTTTCTTTTTGGTTTAATTCCTCTTTTTTTTTACTTCAAAAAACATTTCTTTCTTCTTTTCTTTTCTTTTCTTTTCTTTTCTTTTCTTTTCTATTAATTTTTTCTTTCCAAAATCAATAAAAAGAAAAACAAATCTCAACAAAACATTTGAATTTTAAAAAATGATTTTAATTTATTTAAATGAAAATGAAAAAGATTTTATAATTGAAAGAAAAGAAAAACAATATAAATTCCCAAAATTAATATTAATAATGAGAAGTGAATTATATCGAGGAATGTTTTTATCTGTAACAAATGATACTTCAAATAAAGTTACAGATTATAGTGAATTAAGTAATAAATCATTTCAAATATTTGAATATTGGATTTATTAAAATCAAAATCAAAATCAAAATTAAAATTACACAAGAAATTATTAATGAATTAGAAACTGGAATTGATTATTTTCAATTAAATTAAAATTAAAATTCAAATTAAAATCAAAATTAAAATTCAAAATTAAAATTAAAATTAAAATTAAAATTAAAATTAAAAGAAAAGGAGAAAAAAAGAGGAAAATAATTTTTTTTTTGAAAGTTTTTTGTTAGAAATGGAAAAAAAAATTTTTTTTTTCAAAAAGCAACAAAAAGGTCTTATTCTGAATTCATTCTTTTTTAAACTATTTTTTATTTTTATGAAAACCACATTTGTTTTTTTGCTTTTGATTTTTGTTTCTTTAGTTTCAGCTTGGGATAAGAATTCCTATAAAATAAGTGTTACTACTGTGACTTATTACTCATCATATTATTCACCAGATTGCAGAAACGAAGCTCATTCTGGTAGTTTTAATGCAGATGTTTGCTATCCAGTAATTGATCATGACATTTCCTCGTTTCAGTTTGATAGTTATGGTTATATTTATCAATATGATAGTTATGATTGTACTGGAAGTGAGACTTCAGATCATATATCTCCTGGTGAATGTATTAATCTTCCTGATTCTGGGAATTTAGGTTCAACATTTTCAGTTTTACTTTCTTTGGTTTTTTTCCTTTTTTCATTTTTCTTTTGATTCCTCTTTTACTTCAAAAAACATTTCTTTCTTCTTTTCTTTTCTTTTCTTTTCTTTTCTTTCCAAAATCAATAAAAAGAAAAACAAATCTCAACAAAAATTGAAGAAACAATGAAAAGAATTTATTTAAATGAAAATGAAAAAGATTTTATTATTGAAAGAAAAGAAAAACAATATAAATTTCCAAAATTAATATTAATAATGAGAAGTAAATTATATCGAGGAATGTTTTTATCTGTAACAAATGATACTTCAAATAAAGTTACAGATTATAGTGAATTAAGTAATAAATCATTTCAAATATTTGAATATTGGATTTATTCAAATCAAATTAAAAATGAAATTAAAATTACACAAGAAATTATTAATGAAATTAGAAACTGGAATTGATTATTTTCAATTAAAATCAAAATCAAAATTAAAATTAAAATTAAAATTAAAATTAAAATTAAAATTAAAATTAAAATCTAAATTCATTTTGAAATTAAAATTAAAATTCCATTTTTTTTATTTTTTCATTTTTTTTCTTTCCAAAAATGAATGAACAAAATAATTCTGCTATAAAAATACAAAAAATTTGTAGAGGATTTCTTGTGAGAAAATTCGTGAAAGGAAGTAAATTCTAAATTCTAAAAAAAAAAAGCAAAATCAATTCATCAAAAAAAAAAAAATAGAAAGCTTTTTAAGAGAAAGAACAAGAAAAAGAGCATTTGAAGAATTAATTGAAACCGAAGCAAGATTTCTAAAACAACTCGATTTAATAATTAAACATTTTAAGAATCCAATTCAAGAAAAAAAAGTATTACCAAACGAAACAATCCGAACAATTTTTTCAAATGTAGAAGTTATATATGGAATTAGCGAAGAGTTCCTCAATCAATTACGAACCAGGAGATATGATCCAACCAAAACTTATTATGGAGATATTATTATTCAAATTATCCCTTTTTTAAAAATTTATATAGAATATGTTAATAATTATGATGAATCTCAATTTGTTCTTAATGAAAGTAGAAAAAATCGAAGTTTCCATAAGTTTCTTGAAAAAGTTGAATCTTCTCAAGAACTTCAAGGCTTAAATCTCACAGCTTTACTCATAACACCTATCCAAAGAATTCCCCGATATGTCCTCTTATTTAATGTCTGTTTATTAATTACATTTTAATTCGATCCTTATGTTATTTTTTCTTACTTTTATTTTTAAACAAAAAATATTCAGGAAATTGTGAAAAATTCGAATCCAAATCATGTCGATTTTCAATATTTCGAGAAATCACTTCTTAAAGTTCGAGAAGTTGCTGAAAGAATTAACCAAAAAAAGAGAGATCAAGAAAGAGTGAAAAAACTTCTTTCAATTCGATCATTAATTAAAGGATTTGTAATAAATTTGTTTTATTATTATTATTAATATTAAATTTGATTTTCTTTTTAGGAAGTTTTCTCGCTTTCAAGAACTTTTTTAAAGGATGTTTCACTTGAGCTTACTGGAACAGAATCACCTGGGAAATACAGATGTTTTTTATTTAGTGATTGTGTTTTGTTCACTTCAGTCGCTAAAGATTTGACTTTTCATACAGAATTAATTGTTCCACTCCGAGAAACTAAAACAAAAAGATCATCAGAACACAGCAGTTCATTCCAATTAAAAACTGAGCATCAAACATTCATTTTAAAATTTCAGGATTTAAAGACAGCTGAAGAATGGAAAAGTTTATTTGATGAAGCGATTAATGAATTGAAAAATACATATCTTGGTATTTTTGACCCAAACATGAAAACAAGAAATTTTTATTTAAAAAATACAAAAATAAATTTCGTTTATTCAATTTGATATTATTAAGATACAATTAAATGGAACAAACTTCCAAGTTATGGAGAAGTTCCTGAGGAGTTACAAAGACATCAAGCTTGTATTATTGGGGATACTATGTATATTTTTGGAGGTGAATATCCAATTGAACAATATCAGGATCAATTTGAGATTAAATTCCAAAAAACAAATACTTTGTATCAATATTATTTAGGTATATTTTTATCTTATATTTTTGAAAATCTAAAATTCAAAAATTCACAATTATTTCTCAATTCGCAAATTGTGTTAATTTAGAAACTTATGAATGGAAAACGGTTATTCCTGAAAAAGGAAATCCACCAAAACCTCGTGTTTGTTGTTCTTTATCAAATATTGAAAATCGTTTATATATTTTTGGAGGAGAAGGAGATGAAGAAAAATTTGGAGATTTGCACATTTATGAAATTGGTATAAATTTTTTGAAATTAAATTTTAAAAATTAAAATAAAAAAATTTCAGAAACAAAAACATGGGTCAATGATCCTGAAGTTATTGGAGCACCTCCAGAACCAAGATACGCGCATTCTGCATCTGTAATTGCAAATCAAATTTGGATTTTTGGAGGAAGATCTTCTTCTTGTGAATTTTTACAGGATTTTTATTGTCTTGATACAACTTCTTTTGAGAAAATAACATGGTTTAAAATTGAAACTGAAGGATCCATTCCTTCACCAAGAGCTTGGCATTCTTCAAGCTTTTTTGGTTTTCAATTGGTTATTATTGGCGGATCAGCAAAAACAAATATTTTTCATGATGTTTGGGTTTATGATCTTGGTATATTTGAAAATTTAATTGGAAAAAAAAAAAGTTTTTTTTTATTCTCATTTCTAAATTTTTTTATGATCTTTTCTCATTGAAAGATAAAAATATTTTCTATGAAGCTGATATAAAGGGAGAAACACTAAAATCAAGATTTTTCCATTCATGTAATTTTTTAAAAAAATAATCAAAAATAATCAAAATAATTAAAACTTTTCCTTCAACATGAAAGCAATCGTGTTTGATGAAAAATTATGGGTTTTTGGAGGCCAAGCTGCACTTGAAGCCTTTTCGGATGTTCTTGCACTTGATTTCCAGTCAGCTAAATGGAATGAAGTTAACGAAATTGGCGAAAAACCACAACAAAGATCACGTCATTCAGCAGTTCTTTATGAAAAAGAACAAGATTCAAGAATAGTCCTATTTGGAGGAACACTTGGAAACAATGTTTTTGAATTTGATCCCAAATATAAAAAGGGATTAACGTTAGTTGAAACACCATCTGAAAAAGAAGAGGAACAAAAAACAGAAGATTCTTTTGGAGAATTTGAAGATTTTGAAATGGTGGAAATTCCAACAGAAATTGAGGATGATGTAAAAAATACAAATGAAGATAAAATTTTGATTCAACAAGAAGAACTAAAACAAAAACAAGAAGAAATTCAACAACAAATTCAAAAACAAAAGCAAATCCAAATTCAAGCTTTAAATCAAAGAAAAATGATGAATTTAGGAATGAAGAAGGATCATCGTCTCACTAAGTTGGAAAATCAAACATCCAAAAATAATCTTTCTTTCCAACGCAAAGAAACTTATTTTAATCTTGAAACTATTGAGGATATTGAAAAAAAATTTTATAAAAATAAATCTCATTTTGAAACTGAATGGGGACATTTACCAAATGAAAATACAAATGAAAATACAAATGAAAAAACAAATGAAAAAACAAATGAAAAAACAAATGAAAAAACAAATGAAAATACAAATGAAAATACAAATGAAAAAACTAAATCTCCAAATCCTTCTTTTGAAAGAAAATTAACTTTGGTCCAATTCCCGAAAAGTTCGAATGAAAATAATACATCAAAAACTCAGAATGAAAATAATACATCAAAAATACAAGTTGCTCAACAGAAATCTCTTGATAGATTGGTTTATCTTGAAAAATTAGCTTTTAGGAAATCTTCTTTTGCCAAGATTAGGGTTAAATTTACTAATAATTCAAAACAAATTTTCTATCGTGATATTGACAAAAAAGTTTCTGTTGAAGATTTAGAAGAATTATTTTCTTGTTCTCAAATTGGATTTTTTGATGAGAATGAAAACAAACAAGTTTTGAATGAAAAAGGTTTATCTCAATTAATTGAAGAATATGTTAATGGAGATTTGAATTTTATTCGTTTATTTGAATTTTGAAAATGAAAATGAAAATGAAAATGAAAATGAAAATGAAAATGAAAATGAAAATGAAAATGAAAATGAAAATGAAAATGAAAATGAAAATGAAAATGAAAATGAAAATGAAAATGAAAATGAAAATGAAAATGAAAATGAAAATGAAAATGAAAATGGAAATGAAAAACATGAAAAAGAATGGTATTTTGGAACTGATTCCAATGGTAATCCTGTGAATTCTGGGTCTATTTCAAAGAATTCTGATCAAGCACACAATTTAAGATGATTAAGATCAAAAAGAAGAAATGATTTTTTTTTCTTTTCTTTTTCTTTTCTTTTCGTTTCTTTTCCGAATAAAAAATGGAAGGAATCTTTATTATATTTATATTTTTATTCCAATTTTTATTCCAATTTATATTTATATTTTTATTTATATTTATATTTTTATTTATATTTATATTTATATTTATATTTATATTTAGATTTAGATTTATATTTATATTTATATTTATAATTATAATATTTAGATTTATATTTATATTTATATTTATATTTATATTTATATTTTTTATTTATATTTATATTTAGATTTTTTTTATTTTGGATTTATATTTATATTTATATTTATATTTATATTTATATTTATATTTATATTTATATTTATATTTATATTTATATTTATATTTATATTTATATTTATATTTATATTTATATTTATATTTATATTTATATTTATATTTATATTTATATTTATGTTATATTTATATTTATATTTATATTTATATTTTATATTTATATTTATATTTATATTTATATTTATATTTATATTTATATTTATATTTTATATTTATATTTTATATTTTATATTTATTTATTTTTATTTTATATTTATATTTTTATTTATATTTTTTGATTTATATTTTATATTTTTGATTTTTATTTATATTTATATTTATATTTATATTTATATTTATATTTATATTTATATTTATATTTATTATTCCACTTTTTATTCCAATTTATATTTATATTTATAATTATATTTAGATTTATATTTATATTTATATTTATATTTATATTTATATTTATATTTTGATTTATATTTATATTTTTTATTTATTTTTATTCCACTTTTTATTCCAATTTTTATTCCACTATATTTATATTTATATTTATATTTATATTTATATTTATATTTATATTTATATTTATATTTATATTTATATTTATATTTATATTTATATTTATATTTATATTTATATTTATATTTATATTGATATTTATATTTATATTTATATTTATATTTTTTTATTTAGATTTTTTATTTAGATTTTTTAATCTTTTTTTTCACAATAAGAAAAATTAAAATGATCATTTTTTTTTTTTAATTGAATTTTTTTTAAAAAGAAAAAGCAAAAAAAAAAAAATAAAAAAAAAAAATTTTTTTAATTAATTTTTTAATTAATCCCAAAATCATTTTTTTTTCTTTTTCATTTAATTAGTAATAGTTAAATTTTTAATTTATATTTTTATTTTAATTTTAATTTTAAAAAATTTTTTTTTTCTTTTAATAAATAATAATAAAAAAAAATAGAAAAAGAAATGTCAAGAAGAGGCAAACAACCAGAAGTTTTACCCGATTGGGTTAAAATGCAACAAAAGGTAAATAAATTTAATATAAAAAATTTTTTGCTTTTTTTTTTTTCTTTTAATAAAAAAAATAAAATAAAAAAATAAAAAATAATAATAGACTTTCACAAGATGGTTCAATAAACATTTGAAAAAAATTGGAGAATCAATTACAGATTTACAAGAAGGACTTGAAGATGGATTAAAAGTTGTAAAATTTGTTGAATTAGTAACTGGAGAAACGTAAATAAAATTTAAAAAATAAAAAATTTAAATCAACAAAAACGGACTTAAAAAAAATTTTTTAATATATTTTTTTGCTTTTTTTATTTTTTTTTTGCTTTTTTTTATTAAATAGAATTCCAAAATACAACCGAAGACCAAGAATAAGAATTCAAAAAATTGAAAATTTAAAAATTGCAATTGAGAAAATTCAAACTTCTAAGAAATTCGAATTTACAAGTATTGGACCTGAAGATATTGTTGATAAGAACTTGAAATTAATTCTCGGATTTGTTTGGACAATTATCATGAAATGCTCTATTGAAGAAATTTCTGTTGAGGAAATGACAGCCAAAGAAGCACTTCTTTTATGGTGCAAAAAACAAACACAAGGATATGCAAATGTAAACGTTCGCAATTTCACAACAAGTTGGAAAGATGGATTAGCATTTGCAGCAATTATTCATCATAACAAACCGTCCGCTGTTGACTACAACTCACTCGATCCAAAAAATCCAGCCGATAATTTGGAAACCGCTTTTGAAGCAGCAAATCAACTTGGAATTGATCGGTTTTTGGATGTTGAAGATATGCTTACTGAAATTCCTGATGAAAAAGCTGTCATGACTTATTTGGCTGAATATTTCCAATACTTCTCATCCGGACAAAAACAACAAAACGCGGCACGAAGAATTGGCAAATTGATGGATTTCACAAAAACAAACGATGAATTGAAGGCTGATTATGAAACATTAGGTGAAGAGCTAATGAAATGGATCGTCGATAAAACCAAAGATTTGCAAAACCACGATTTCGGAAACACAAAAGAAGAAATCGAGAAATTAATCGACGAATTCGACGATTACAAAAAGAACGAGAAACCCCCAAAAGTAACCGACAAGAGCAACTTGGAATCACTTTATAATACAATCGCAAGAAAACTTGAGGCTAATAACAGACCCCCTTTCATCCCGAAAGGACCCACTATTGAGAATATTCAGGGAAAATGGGAGGAATTGGAAAATGCTGAAAAGGAAAGAGACAGGCTCCTTCGCGACGAGCTCGCCCGTCAGGAACGTCTTGAAGCGCTTCTTGCCAATTTCAACAACAAAGTCAAAAAACTCAAGAAGTTTTACCAAGACAAGAAAAATCAGTTGACATCTCCCCATGAAGTTTCCACTTTAATTGCTGCCAACCAGGAACTCAAGCAGCTCGATGCCTATGATGATGAATACGACCGCAGCAAACCCCGTCTTGAGGAGGTCATGGTCATCGGAAACAAGATCATCAACGAAAATTATAAAGATAAGGATGAAATCCAAAACAAAATGGACGAACTTACTGGGAATTGGGACGAACTTAAGGATCTTGCTGAGAAACTCCGCAAAAAATTGGAAGAAGACAAAAAACGCGAGGAATTGAAAGAAGACCTTCGAAAGAAATGGGCGAAAAAGGCCAAGAACTACAACAGATGGGTTAAGAATACTTGCGATGATGTCAGTGTTTATGAATTCGGAGATACTCTTGAGGCTGTCCAGAAATACAAGGAGCCCATGGATAACAACTCCCAGGAAGCAAAGAAGAAATCCGAGAAAAAACTCGATAAGCTGAAGGATATCTGGAAAAAGATGGAAGATTTGGATGTCAAGGACAACAGATACTCAGCAATCAAAATGGAAAATATCGAGGATTTCAATAAGAATCTTAATGATGAACTCGCTAAGAGAGATGAAGCATATGAAAAGGAGCTTCAAAGACAAATCGAAATGGATAAGAAAAGAAAAGAATTTGCAGATGCAGCTGAAGACTTCCTTAAATATCTTGAAAAACATGTTGAGGAAATCAATTCATTAACTGGAGAACCTGAACCATTAATTGAAGCTATTAAAGGTGTTCATCAAGAAGGAAATCCAAGCAAAGAAGAATTGGAAAAAGTTGCCAAAATTGATGCTGAAATGAAGAAAATGGGAATTGCTGATAACAAATACACCAAACACACATTACCTTCTTTGACAGCCAAAAGAAATAAAGATGTTGATGTCCATGTGAAGGATTATATCTCCTCATTGGAAGAAGAATCAAAACAAAAGAAATATTATGAAGATGAAGCAAAGAAATGGATGAAAGAAGTGAATGATATTATTGAGAAATTGAAAGAAAGAGAATTTGATAACACTCTTGAAGGAGCAATTGCCAAGGATTCAGAATTTATTGAATATATGAGCACTCAACATCCAGAAAAATCAGCTCAAAAAGTTGGATTACTTACTTTATCTGATAATATTAACAGTTACATGAAATCTCTTCCTTATCACAGACCTGAATTTGAACATCCTGAAGGATTATCACCAAAAGATTTAAATGACAAATGGGATGAATTGGTTGATGTTGAAAATTCAAGAAAAGAAGATATTGATAATGAATTAACAAGACAAGAGAAGTGCCATGAAATCCAAACAAAATTCCATGAAGAAGCTGGAAAATTAGAGAAATGGGTTGATAAACAAGAGAAATATTTACAAACTGAAGAAGATGTTCATACAATTCATCTTGCTCAAACCCAAATGAATAAATTGGAGAATTTCAAGAAAGATTTAGATCATTCAGAAAAACAAATTGATAAATTAAAAGATATGGCAAAAGAATTGAAAGAATTAAATTATCACAAAATTGATGAAGTTGAAGATCGAATGGATAAATTAAAAGAACATTGGAAGAGTTTATTTGGATTACATGATATCAAAAAGAAGAGACTTGAAGATGTTCTTGAAAAGATGGATAAAAAATGCAAAGAATTTGCAGATGCAGCTGAAGAATTCCTTAAATACCTTGAAAAACATGTTGAAGAAATCAATTCATTAACTGGAGAACCTGAACCATTAATTGAAGCAATTAAAGAAGTTTATCAAGAAGGAAATCCAAGCAAAGAAGAATTAGCTAAAGTTGCAGCAATTGATAAAGAATTAAGAGAAATGGGAATTGTTGATAACAAATACACTAAACACACATTATCTTCTTTGACAGCCAAAAGAAATCAAGATGTTGATGTTTATGTTAAGAAATACATTTCAGCAATGGAAGAAGAATCAAAACAAAAGAAATATTATGAAGATGAAGCAAAGAAATGGATGCAAGAAGTGAATGATATTATTGAGAAATTAAAAGAAAGAGAATTTGATAACACTCTTGAAGGTGCAATTGCCAAGGATTCAGAATTTATTGAATATATGAGAACTCAACATTCAGAAAAATCAGCTCAAAAAGTTGGATTACTTACTTTATCTGATAATATTAACAGTTACATGAAATTACTTCCTTATAACAGACCTGAATTTGAACATCCTGAAGGATTATCACCAAAAGATTTAAATGGTAAATGGGATGAATTGATTAAAATTGAAAATTCAAGAAAAGAAGATATTGCTAATGAATTATCAAGACAACAAAAGTGCCATGAAATCCAAACAAAATTCCATGAAGAAGCTGGAAAAATGGAAGAATGGGTTGATAAACAAGAGAAGTATTTACAAACTGAAGAAGATGTTCACACAATTCATCTTGCTCAAACCCAAATGAATAAATTGGAGAATTTCAAGAAAGATTTAGATAATTCAGAAAAACAAATTGATAAATTAAAAGATATGGCGAAAAAACTGAAAGAATTAAATTATCACAAAATTGATGAAGTTGAAGATCGAATGGATAAATTAAAAGAACATTGGAAGAGTTTATTTGGATTACATGATATCAAAAAGAAGAGACTTGAAGATGTTCTTGAAAAGATGGATAAAAAATGCAAAGAATTTGCAGATGCAGCTGAAGAATTCTTAAAATATCTTGAAAAACATGTTGAAGAAATCAATTCATTAACTGGAGAACCTGAACCATTAATTGAAGCAATTAAAGAAGTTCATCAAGAAGGAAATCCAAGCAAAGAAGAATTAGCTAAAGTTGAAGCAATTGATAAAGAATTAAGAGAAATGGGAATTGTTGATAACAAATATACAACAAGCAGCTTATCTTCTTTGACAGCCAAAAGAAATCAAGATGTTGATGTTTATGTTAAGAAATACATCTCAGCAATGAACGAAGAATTGAGACAAAAGAAATATTATGGAGAACAAGCAACTAAATGGATGCAAGAAGTGAATGATATTATTGAGAAATTGAAAGAAAGAGAATTTGATAACACTCTTGAAGGTGCAATTGCTAAGAATTCAGAATTTATTGAATATATGAGTACTCAACATTCAGAAAAATCAGCTCAAAAAGTTGGATTACTTACTTTATCAAACAACATCAATGGATACATGAAATTACTTCCTTATAACAGACCTGAATTTGCACATCCTGAAGGATTATCACCAAAAGATTTAAATGACAAATGGGATGAATTGATTGATGTTGAAGAAGCAAGAAAGAAAGACATCAACACCGAATTAACAAGACAACAAAATTGTCATGAAACCCAAAAGAAATTCCATGATGAAGCTGGAAAATTAGAGAAATGGGTTGATAAACAAGAGAAATATTTACAAACTGAAGAAGATGTTCATGCAATCCATCTTGCTCAAACCCAAATGAATAAATTGGAGAATTTCAAGAAAGATTTAGATCATTCAGAAAAACAAATTGATAAATTAAAAGATATGGCGAAAAAACTGAAAGAATTAAATTATCACAAAATTGATGAAGTTGAAGATCGAATGAATAAATTAGAAGAACATTGGAAGAGTTTATTTGGATTACATGATATCAAAAAGAAGAGACTTGAAGATGCTCTTGACAAGATGGACAAAAAACGAAAAGAATTTGCAGATGCAGCTGAAGAATTCTTGAAATATCTTGAAAAACATGTTGAAGAAATCAATTCATTAACTGGAGAACCTGAACCATTAATTGAAGCAATTAAAGAAGTTCATCAAGAAGGAAATCCAAGCAAAGAAGAATTAGCTAAAGTTGCAGCAATTGATAAAGAATTAAGAGAAATGGGAATTGCTGATAACAAATACACTAAACACACATTATCTTCTTTGACAGCCAAAAGAAATCAAGATGTTGATGTTTATGTTAAGAAATACATTTCAGCAATGGAAGAAGAATTAAAAGAAAAAAATTCATACAAAGAACAAGCAACTAAATGGATGCAAGAAGTGAATGATATTATTGAGAAATTAAAAGAAAGAGAATTTGATAACACTCTTGAAGGTGCAATTGCTAAGAATTCAGAATTTATTGAATATATGAGTACTCAACATTCAGAAAAATCAGCTCAAAAAGTTGGATTACTTACTTTATCAAACAACATTAATAAATACATGAAATCTCTTCCTTATCACAGACCTGAATTTGCACATCCTGAAGGATTATCACCAAAAGATTTGAATGAGAAATGGGATGAATTGATTAAAATTGAAAAATCAAGAAAAGAAGATATTGCTAATGAATTATCAAGACAACAAAAATGTGATGAAATCCAAAAGAAATTCCATGATGAAGCTGGAAAAATGGAAGAATGGGTTGATAAACAAGAGAAATATTTACAAACTGAAGAAGATGTTCACACAATTCATCTTGCTCAAACTCAAATGAATAAATTGGAGAATTTCAAGAAAGATTTAGATAATTCAGAAAAACAAATTGATAAATTAAAAGATATGGCGAAAAAACTGAAAGAATTAAATTATCACAAAATTGATGAAGTTGAAGATCGAATGGATAAATTAAAAGAACATTGGAAGAGTTTATTTGGATTACATGATACCAAAAAGGAAAGACTTGAAACTTCCTCTGAACGAATGGATAAGAAACGAAAAGAATTTGCAGATGCAGCTGAAGAATTCTTGAAATATCTTGAAAAACATGTTGAAGAAATCAATGCATTAACTGGAGAACCTGAACCATTAATTGAAGCAATTAAAGAAGTTCATCAAGAAGGAAATCCAAGCAAAGCTGAATTGGAAAAAGTTGCTGAAATTGATGCTGAAATGAAGAAAATGGGAATTGCTGATAACAAATACACCAAACACACATTACCTTCTTTATCAGCCAAAAGAAATCAAGATGTTGATGTTTATGTTGAAGATTACATCTCAGCAATGAAAGAAGAATTGAGACAAAAGAAAGATTACGAAGAAGAAGCAAAGAAATGGATGCAAGAAGTGAATGATATTATTGAGAAATTAAAAGAAAGAGAATTTGATAACACTCTTGAAGGTGCAATTGCTAAGAATTCCGAATTTATTGAATATAAGAGTACTCAACATTCAGAAAAATCAGCTCAAAAATTATCACTTTTCAACAGATCAGATAATATTAATGGTTATATGAAATCTCTTCCTTATCACAGACCTGAATTTGCACATCCTGAAGGATTATCACCAAAAGATTTGGATGAGAAATGGAAAGAATTACTTGAAGTCGAAGAAGAAAGAAAGAAAGACATCGACACAGAATTAACAAGACAAGAGAAATGCGATGATATTAAAAAGAAATTCCATGATGAAGCTGGAAAATTAGAGAAATGGGTTGATAAACAAGAGAAGTATTTAAAAACTGAAGAGGATATTCATAAATTTAGAGCTGCACAAACCCAAACTAATAAATTGGAGAGTTTCAAGAAAGATTTAGATCATTCAGAAAAACAAATCAAAAAACTTAAGGAAAGAGCGAAAAAATTAAAAGAATTAAATTATCACAAAATTGATGAAGTTGAAGATCGAATGAATAAATTAGAAGAACATTGGAAGAGTTTATTTGGATTACATGATATCAAAAAGAAGAGACTTGAAGATGCTCTTGAAAAGATGGATGAAAAACGAAAAGAATTTGCAGATGCAGCTGAAGAATTTTTGAAATATCTTGAAAAACATGTTGAAGAAATCAATGCATTAACTGGAGAACCTGAACCATTAATTGAAGCAATTAATGAAATTTATCAAGAAGGAAATCCAAGCAAAGAAGAATTAGCTAAAGTTGAAGCAATTGATAACGAATTAAAAGATCATGGAATTGCTGATAACAAATACACTAAACACACATTACCTTCTTTGAGCAGCCAAAAGAAAGCAAGATGTTGATGTTTATGTTGAGGAGTACATCTCAGCAATGAAAGAAGAATTGAGACAAAAGAAAGATTACGAAGAACAAGCAAAGAAATGGATGGATGAAGTTAATGGAATGATTGAGAAATTAAAAGAAAGAGAATTTGATAACACACTTGAAGGAGCAATTGCTAAGAATTCAGAATTGACTGAATTTATGAGTACTCAACATTCAGAAAAATCAGCTCAAAAATCATCACTTTTCAACAGATCAGATAATATTAATGGATACATGAAATCTCTTCCTTATCACAGACCTGAATTTGCACATCCTGAAGGATTATCACCAAAAGATTTGGATGAGAAATGGAAAGAATTACTTGAAGTCGAAGAAGCAAGAAAGAAAGACATCAACACCGAATTAGTAAGACAAGAGAAATGCGATGATATCCAAAAGAAATTCCATGAAAGAGCTGCCAAGATGGAGAAATGGAATGAAAAACAAGAGAAGTATTTAAAAACTGAAGAGGATATTCAAACTCTTCGAGCAGCACAAATTCAATTGAGAAAACTTGATAATTTCAAGAAAGATTTAGATTATTCAGAAAAACAAGTTGATCAATTAAAAGAAATGGCGAAAGATTTGAAAGAATTAAATTATCACAAAATTGATGAAGTTGAAGATCGAATGAATAAATTGGAAGAACATTGGAAGAGTTTGTTCGAATTACATGACACCAAGAAAAACAGTTTGGAAGAATCACTCAAATTAGAAGAAAATAAAGATGCTCTTCGTAAAGAATTTGCTGAAAAAGCAGGTGCTTATCGTCTTTGGTGCTCTAAATCCATTGCTGAATGCAGAGATGCTCATTTCGGAAGTTCTTTGGAAGAAGTTCAAAATTTCAAGGAAGTTCTTGAATCTAAAAATAAAGAAATGACAACAAAATCAGAAGAATCCAAGACTGAATTGGAAAATCTTTCAAATCAACTTACCGAATTGAAAGTTGCAGATAATCGTTATACTCGATTAACAATTGAAGATGTTAAATCCTCACATAATGATTTAATGGAAGCAATTCAAAACAGAACAAATGCTTATGAAACTGAACTTGCACGTCAACAAGCAATGGAAGGTAATTAATTTTATTTTTATTTTTATTTTTATTTTCATGTTATTTAAAATTTTTTTTATCATTTTTATTTATTGTCTTGTTATTGGAAAAATTTATTTAATTTTTAATTTTTATTATTTTTTATTTTTTAGATAAAAGAATTGAATTTGCAAAACATGCTGATGAATTTGTCAAATTCTTAGATCAAAAGAAACAACAACTTGATCAAGTTCAAGGTGAACCAGAAGAAAAGATCGAGGAAGTCAAAAAGATCTACAACGAAGGAACAGATGCGAATGAAATGTTTGAGAAACTTGTCCAGATTGATGATGAAGCCAAATCAATGGAAATTGTTCAAAACAAACACACTGAGTTTGACATCCAAATCTTAACAACAAAAAAGAAATGGTATGATAATTATGTTAAGAACTTGTTAGCATCAATCGAAGAAGAAAAGAAGATGAAAGAGCGAGCAGCACAATTACAGAAGGAATGGGAAGAGCAAAGACGCAAGGAGGAAATGATCCAAGAATACGCATCCAAATCACAAAGCTTGAACACATGGCTCGACATTGCACATGAAAAAACAACAGACCCAATCACATCAACAACACCCAAAGATAACGAAGAATTAACAAAAGATTTCCACGATTTTTTCAAGAACAAGGATGACAAAGAAAAAGATTACGAAGAACTTCAGGAACTTGCAAAGAAGATGACAGAAGCAAACATCACAAACTTCTCTGGATTGCCGATTGAAACTGTAACCGAAAGATGGAACGAAATTGACCAGTTGATTGATGAACGTAAAAAGGATCTTGAAAAGGATAAAAAGAAACAAGAGAAACATGAAGACAAAAGAAAAAAATTCGCAGAAAAAGCAAATCATTTCAACGAATTTTTGGAAAAAACAAAGAAATCAATCACAGAAGTCACAGGTTCACCATCAGAACAATTGGATAAAATCAAGAAATATCATTCAGAATTACTCAAAAAGGAAGATAATCTCGAAGAGTTGATCTCACTTGGCGCAAACTTGGAGAAACATCATATCCTCAACAATCCATATACAACATTCACTGCGCAATCAAGCAAACAAGCTTACGAAGAGCTTGTGAACTATTCCAACAAATTGCAAGAAACAATCACAAACACAATTTTAGAATCTCAAGGCAAGAAAGTCACGGATCAACAGATGAAAGAATTCCGTGAAGTCTTTGACCACTTTGCAAAAACAAACGGTGCTCTTGATAAACTTTCCTTCTCTGGTTGTCTTAAAGGTCTTGGTGAACACATGACTGATGGAGAGATTGCAAAAGTTTTCGATTCATTCGAAACTGACAAATCAGGCAAAATGGAATTTGATGAATTTGTTCGTTTTATGGCTTCAAGAACCGTTGATATGGATACTAAAGAACAAATTCTTGAATCTTTCAGAGATTTATCTAAAAATCCTCCTGTTATTACTGAATCCGAAATGAGAGACTATTTCCCTCAAGAACAAGTCGATTATTTCAAACAACATATGACTCCTCAAGGTGAAGGTTATAATTATGAAAGTTGGACTGATGAAGCTTTCAACAGATGATTTTCCTTCTTCTTCTTCTTTTTTTTTTTTCTTTCAAAAACAACAACATCTTTTCCTTTTTCTTTTCTCTTTCAAATAACTTTTTTTTCTCTTTTTCTTTCACTTCTTGTTTTGTTTAATGTTGTTGTTTGATTGAAATTTCCTTTTTCTTTTTCTTTTCTTTTTTTTTTCTTTTCTTTTTCTTTTCTTTTTTTTGCGTTTAATAAAAACGCTTTGAAATCGAAAACAATTTTAAAATAATTTAAAAATCAAAATTCAATTCAAAAACAATTCTATTTTATTCTATTTTAATTATTATTTTAATTATTGATTTTAAATATTATTTTAATTTTGATTTTAATTATTTTAAATATTATTTTAATTATTATTTTAATTTTGATTTTAATTATTTTAAATATTATTTTAAATATTATTTTAAATATTATTTTAATTATTATTTTAATTATTATTTTAATTATTATTTTAAATATTATTTTAAATATTATTTTAAATATTATTTTAATTATTATTTTAATTATTATTTTAATTATTATTTTAGTTATTATTTTAAATATTATTTTAAATATTATTTTTAATTATTATTTTAATTATTATTTTAAATATTATTTTAAATATTATTTTAAATATAATTTTAATTTTTGATTTTTAAATATTATTTTTAATATTGATTTTAATTATTATTTTAAATATTGATTTTAATTATTATTTTAAATATTATTTTTAAATATTATTTTAAATATTATTTTAAATATTATTTTAAATATTATTTTAAATATTGATTTTAAATATTATTTTAATTTTGATTTTTATTTTAAATATTATTTTAAATATTATTTTAATTATTATTTTTAATTATTATTTTAAATATTATTTTAAATATTATTTTAATTATTATTTTAAATATTATTTTAAATATTATTTTTTAATTATTATTTTAAATCTTTTTGATTCTTGTAATTCTTTTAAATCTTTTAAATATTATTTTAATTATTATTTTAATTATTATTTTAAATATTATTTTAATTATTATTTTAATTATTATTTTAAATATTATTTTAAATATTATTTTAATTATTATTTTAATTATTATTTTAAATATTATTTTAAATATTATTTTAATTATTATTTTAATTATTATTTTTAAATATTATTTTAATTATTATTTTAATTATTATTTTAAATATGATTTTAAATATTATTTTTAATTATGATTTTAAATATTATTTTAATTTTGATTATTATTTTGATTATTATTTTAAATATTATTTTTAATTATTATTTTAAATATTGATTTTAAATATTATTTTAAATATTTTTTTAATTTTGATTTAAATATTATTTTAAATATTATTTTTAAATATTATTTTAATTATTATTTTAATTATTATTTTAAATATTATTTTAATTATCATTTTAATTTTGATTATTATTTTGATTATTATTTTAATTATTATTTTAAATATTATTTTAAATATTATTTTAAATATTATTTTAAATATTATTTTAAATATTATTTTAAATATTATTTTAAATATTATTTTAAATATTATTTTAAATATTATTTTAAATATTATTTTAAATATTATTTTAATTATTATTTTAATTATTATTTTAAATATTGATTTTAATTATTATTTTAATTATTATTTTAATTTTGATTTAAATATTATTTTAAATATTATTTTAATTATTATTTTAATTATTATTTTAATTATTATTTTAAATACTATTTTAATTATTATTTTAATTATTATTTTAAATATTATTTTAAATATTATTTTAAATATTATTTTAAATCTTTAAAATCTTTTAATTCTTCTTTTAAATCTTTTAATTCTTCTTTTAAATCTTTTAATTCTTTTGATTCTTGTAATTCTTGTTGTAATTCTTTTAAATCTTTTGATTCTTGTAATTGTTCTTTTAAATCTTTAAAATCTTTTAATTATTATTTTAATTATCATTTTAATTATTATTTTAATTATTATTTTAATTATTATTTTAATTATTATTTTAATTGTTCTTTTAAATCTTTAAAATCTTTTAATTGTTCTTTTAAATCTTTAAAATCTTTTAATTCTTCTTTTAAATCTTTTAATTCTTCTTTTAAATCTTTTAATTCTTTTGATTCTTGTTGTAATTCTTGTAATTCTTGTAATTCTTTTAATTCTTTAGAATCTTTTGATTCTTGTAATTCTTCTTGTAATTCTTTTAATTCTTTTAATTCTTTTGATTCTTGTTGTAATTCTTGTAATTCTTTTAATTCTTTTGATTTTTCATAAATATAAATATTTCGAGAAAATCCAGTAGAAGGATGAGGAACATCTAATTTAGATTTTAAAATAAATCCCATTTCTTTAGTTAAAAATGTTTCAAACTCTTCTGGTGGAAGTTTCATTCTCTTAAAATGATGAGCAAATTTAGAATTCATTTTTTTTCTTTTGATATAAGATTTTAAAGGTTGCGGTTCTAAAATAAATAATCCATTAACTTCCAAAGAATCATAAATTTTTCGAAACATTTTTTTAATTCCTAAATCTCCCCAATTCAAATGTATCCATTTTGTAACGCTTAAACATAAAATAACTTCAAATTTTTCTTTAATTTCTAAATTATCTAAAAAATTTTCTTGCCGAAATTCAATATTAGGCATTTGTATTTCTTCATTTTCTATCATTTTCTTCTTTTCATCTTCTTCAATCATTTCAATTAAATCTTTATTAACTAAAAAAGATAATGGAACTTTTGTAAATCCATATTCAGTTTTTAATTTTTCTTTGATTTTTTCTTGAATGAATTTATTTTTAATTTTTTCCTTTTTTTTTCTGTTCCGAATTTTGGCTTTATTTATTAAAGAATTATCAATATCTATTCCAACCATTGATTTCACATTATAATTATAAGCTATTATTTCAAATAAAGAATTATTAATTATAATTGTTAATTTTTGTATTTTTTTTATTTTTTTTATTTTTTTTTCTCAATTTAAATTTTTTTCCTTTTTAGTTTTAATTTTAATTACCAATTTTTAATGTAAGAAATCCAGAATTACAACCAATATCTAAACAATTTTTCCCTTCAAATAATTTTGATGGTAAAATATTGATTCTTGGATCCTTTTCTTGATTTACTAAACGATATCCATAATATCTTGAATAATTTCCGAAAATAAATTCATTTTTTTTATTTTGATTTTTTTTTGTTTTTGTTTTAAATTTTTTTGGTTGTTGTTTTTGATTTTTTTGAATTCTTGGTTTTTGATCTTTTCTTTTATTTCTTTTATTTCTTTGATTTTGTTGATTTTCTTGATTCATTTTAAAATGAAAAAAAATGAAAAAAAATGAAAAAAAATGAAAAAAAAATGAAAAATTTGTTTTTCATTTTTTTTTTCCAAATAAAAAATAATTAAATAATTAAATGATAAAAAAAACAATTTTAGATGAAATTTCAACTGATTCTTTTAAAACTCAAAAACAAGTAAAAAATAATAATAATAAATAAAAATAATAAAAATAAATAATAAAAATTTTCAATTAAGGTTTGTTTAAGATGGGTAAATAAATATTTAAAAAAAACAGGAGAATCAATTACAGATTTAGAAGAACTTGAAGATGGATTAAAATTTATTAAATTAGTTGAAGATATAACTTGTGAACCGTAAATCATTCATTCCTTCAAATTTACTTACAAATTTACTTATAAATTTATTTACAAATTTATTTACAAATTTATTTACAAATTTACTTTTAAATTTATTTATAAATTTACTTACAAATTTACTTACAAATTTATTTATAAATTTATTTATAAATTTACTTATAAATTTATTTATAAATTTATTTATAAATTTACTTATAAATTTACTTATAAATTTATTTATAAATTTACTTTATAAATTTACTTATAAATTTACTTATAAATTTACTTATAAATTTACTTATAAATTTACTTATAAATTTACTTCATAAATTTATTTCTACAAATTTACTTATAAATTTACTTTACAAATTTATTTTACAAATTTACTCTCATAAATTTACTTATAAATTTACTTATAAATTTATTTTATAAATTTTATTTTATAAATTTATTTATAAATTTATTTATAAATTTACTTATAAATTTACTTATAAATTTATTTATAAATTTTACTTTATAAATTTACTTATAAATTTGCTTTATAAATTTATTTTTAAATTTACTTTTATAAATTTACTTTTTACAATTTATAAATTTATTTATAAATTTACTTATAAATTTACTTATAAATTTATTTTACAAATTTAATTTATAAATTTACTTATAAATTTACTTTATAAATTTACTTTTACAAATTTATTTATAAATTTATTTTACAAATTTATTTTACAAATTTGCTCTTATTTATTTAAAATTTATTTACAAATTCTATTTACAAATTTACCTTATAAATTTATTTAAAAATTTACTTACAAATTTACTTTATAAATTTATTTATAAATTTATTTATAAATTTATAAATTTATTTTTACAAATTTTATTTTTACAAATTTACTTACAAATTTATTTTATAAATTTATTTCATAAATTTATTTATAAATTTATTTTATAAATTTATTTATAAATTTATTTATAAATTTATTTATAAATTTTATTTACAAATTTATTTATAAATTTATTTACAAATTTATACTTATACAAATTTATTTACAAATTTACTTACAAATTTATTTATAAATTTATTATTTATAAATTTATATTTTATAAAAATTTTTATTTATAAAAATTATTTATAAATTTATTTATAAATTTATTTATAAATTTATTTATAAATTTATTTCATAAATTTATTTCTTTATTTATAAATTTATTTACAAATTTACTTCTTATAAATTTATTTTACAAATTTATTTATAAATTTACTTATAAATTTACTTACAAATTTATTTACAAATTTACTTACAAATTTACTTATAAATTTATTTATAAATTTACTTATAAATTTATTTACAAATTTACTTACAAATTTACTTACAAAATTACTTATAAATTTACTTATAAATTTACTTATAAATTTACTTACAAATTTTCAAATCAATTCTGAAAAAATTTACTTACAAATTTACTTTTAAATTTACTTTTAAATTTATTTACAAATTTACTTACAAATTTACTTACAAATTTACTTACAAATTTACTTACAAATTTTCAAATCAATTCTGAAAAAATTTACTTATAAATTTCCAAATCAATTCTGAAAAAATTTACTTTTAAATTTTCAAATCAATTCTGAAAAAATTTGCTTTTAAATTTTCAAATCAATTCTGAAAAAATTTGCTTTTAAATTTCCAAATCAATTCTGAAAAAATTTACTTATAAATTTTCAAATCAATTCTGAAAAAATTTACTTATAAATATAAATTTATATTTTTATTCATTTTGATAAAAAAAAAGAATCCAAAAATATAATAAAAATCCTCAAACAAGAAATCAAAAAATTGATAACTTAAAAATTGCAATCGAAAAAATCGAAAAAATCAAAAAAATCAAATTTATAAATGTCGGAGCAGAAGATATTGTAGACAAAAACATACAAATAACAACAGAAATAATATTATCAATTATATTCCAATTTTCAATCGAGGAAATAATAGAAGAAGATTTTACACCCAAACAGGATATACTCCTTTTATGGTGTGGAAAACAAACACAAGGATATGCAAACGTGGATGTCCACGATTTCACAACAAGTTGGAAAGATGGATTAGCATTTGCAGCTATTATTCATCGTTATAGTCCATCTTCAATTGATTTCGACTCATTGGATCCTAAAAATATAAAGGAAAATTTGGAAATTGCATTCCAAGCTGCTAAAAAAATTGGAATTGAACAACTTTTGGAAAGTGATGATTTGATGATTAAAAATCCTGATCCAAAATCTATTATGATTTATTTAACAGAAATTTTTCACCATTTTAATGTCGAAGCAAAACAAGAAAAAGCAAAGAAAAAAATTCCGTATTTTATTCAGTTTATAAAAACAACTTCCAAACTTAAAATCAAATATGAACAATTAGCACAAAATATTCTCAACTGGATCGCCAATAAAACTCAAGAATTAAAAAGCAAAGGCTTTGGAAATTCAAAAGAAGAAGCGTTGAAATCCTTTTTGGAATTCGTGAGATATAAAAAAGAAGAAAAACAAAACATATTGAATGAGATGAAAACGTTGCAAATTCTTTACCGCTTGATTGAAAGGAGGCTGAAATGCAATAAACAGCCTAAATTTATTCCAAAAGGAAAAAGTGTGCAAAAAGTGAAAGAAAAATGGAACATTCTTTTATTTGAAGAAAATCATCGAGAAGGATTATTTTATTCCAAAATGCAATTATTCCCAAAAGAAATCCACATTGATAGCAAACAGCAGGAATATCTGGAAACAAAACGCATGGATTTTATGCGCAAAGCAGATGCTTTCAATCAATATTTGCAAAAAACAAAAAAATTATTATCAGAAATTTCGGGCGAATTTGAAGAAAAATTGGATGAAATTAAAGCAATCAATTCAAGTTTGAATGAAAATAAAAAGCAAATTAACGACTTGATTTATTTGGAAGTTTATTTGAGAAACCAAAATATCGTGAATAATCCTTACAACTCATTTATTGCTCAAGAACTCAATCAAGTTTATGAGCAACTACTTAATTATTCATCAAAACAAAAGGAAATTCTCACAAATGCCATTTTGGAATCAAAAATTCGCAATTTTGACGAGAGGAAAATTAAAGGAAGAAGAGATTTATATGACTACTATTCTGGTTCAAAAGGAGTTTTGGATAAATTTTCATTTGCAAAGTGTTTGAAAAGTTTGGATGGCGGTTCAATGCTAAATATCATGAAATCCTTTATTGATCGTCTCGATCAATCTTATTCAGGTGTTTTTGAATTTGAAAATTTTGCACAACTTGTTGATTCGTTTTCTTTTCAAACTGAATCTAAATATCAAATTCTCCGTTTATTTTGGTTTTTATCTCAAAATAAATTGAAAGGTTTAATCACTGATAATGAAATTAATCTTTTTTTCTCAAAGAAAGATGCCGATTTCTTGAGAAATCATCTCCCTAAAGAAGAAAATGATTATAATTATATTAAATGGATTCAAAGTTTATTTTCCAATTAAATTCAAAATAAATTTTTTTTTTCATTTTTCATTTTTCATTTTTCATTTTTCATTTTTTTCAAAATTAAAATGGATCCTAGATTTGATCTTTTTCAAATTTGGCAAAAAAATAAAGATGATTTTTCTAATTTTTTTGAAGAATTAACAGATTTAAATTCCTTATTAGAGGAATTATCAGGTATTTTAATATTAATTTTAATTTTATAAATGAATTTTAATTTTAAAAATGAATTTTAATTTTAAAAATGAATTTTAATTTTAAAAATGAATTTTAATTTTAAAAGATGCTGAATTTACAAAAATTTGCAAACAAGGATTTTGGCAGAAATTTGTTCAAACATTAAAGGAATTAACGAAAATAAAAGGATATGCATCATATTATTGGATTAATTCATTATCAGGTATTTTTATGACAATGTTCGCACATGAAAACGAATCAACTGTTGAACTAGCAAACTATTTTCAAGAAAGTGATGGTCCGAAATTATTCATTCAATCAATAAATACAAAAGGAAATAAAGAAGAATTTATGGATATTTTAAATGTTTTTGGATATTTATCAGAAATTGGGACAACCCAAAATTCAATTGTTAAACTTGGCATTCTTGATAAAATTGTAGAGATTTTTTCAAATGAAAAGAACGAAGATTTTCGACTTAATTATACCATTTCTCTTATTCTTTGCTCATTATCGGTTAACTATAAAGTTATTCCTCAAATTGTTGCAAATAAAAAATTGATCGACATTTTAATCTCAAAATTGCAACATTTATTGTTTCAAGAAATACAAGTTTTTATCATTGAATTTTTATCAAATTTAGTTTCTGATCCTGATTCCCAAGATTATATCATTGATCATTTACCAATCCCGCTTTGTCTTGCTAATTACCAATTTCCATCTCCCACTTCACAAAAACATCAATTCAATTTGATCCACCAATTTATTCTTCATAAACCCCAAGAAATCATCAACTTAGATTGCGTGAAAAGACTCTCTGAAATGGCAAATGATTTCGATATCCCAGAAGAAACTTTTTTCGCTGTTGCTATTGAACTTTTCAAAAATCCACATTTCGGATCAATTGAAAAAAACAAAATCACACAAGATTTTATCAAACAAACAATTAGACTCATTCATTTACTTTCTGTCGATAGGCATCAATTCCAAAGATCCATTTCGTCATGGGCTCTCACAGAATTATCCTTGGTTCCCAATGTGGTATTCTCAAATTCCCAAATTTTTGATCCAAAAAACTTGACAGTTATAAAAAAAATCAATTCTTGTTTTCCAGAATCGAATTTTCTACTCCAACTTTCAAGACTTTCTTCTCAAAAAATTAATCCCGAGAAATGCACTCTTTATGGAGAACAAGCTTTACAATTTTTTTCTGTAAACCAAGTTATGGACTTTATTTATAGTATTGATGAAAAGGAGAAAACAGAAATCTTAGAAAAGGATCAAATTCTTCAAATTTTAACTGAAAAAAATGTCAAAAAAGAAGAACAGAAAAATCAATCAAAAGAATTTTTATGGAAAAGAATTAAGAAAGGAAGTATTTTTGTTGGGATCTGTAAACAGGAAAATTTCCAGCCATATCCAATGATTCTAGCTTTGGATAATTGCGAAGAACTCAATTTTGATGGCGTACTTTTTTGGCCAAGTCTGAATTACTCACGCGTTCTTTGTTATGGATCTTTTAATCCTGATAAAAATGAAGTTGTTATTGTTGAATATCAAATGATTCAAGGAGCATATATTGTTGTTCCTAATATCTATCAAGGAGAAATCGGAATTGGGGATGGGAATACCATATCAATAAAAGGATATTATCACTCTTCTCAAGAATCTGATATCTTTGAACTTGTTCTCCAGAACGACACAACCAATAATAACTCCAATATTTCTTCACTACAATCTTCCCAACCTGATTTAATCGAAAAAGAAATCATCGAAAAGCCTTCACCTCTTAAGTTTCAACAAGATTGGGCAGAGAATCTTTCTTCCACAACACTCAAAAAACTTCCCTTCATGAAAGATCCTCAACACATTATTAAACCAAAACTTCACCAAACATACTTTGAATCAAAATCATCCTCCAAATTTCGGAAATCGTCCTCATTCATTTTCGATTGCCCATTCACTCAATCTCTTTCATCAGCAACAATAATCACAAACTTACTTTCTTCAAACCCCGCTTTTCTTACCCAAGAAGCACTTCTCTTATTTTTGAAAAGAATCATCTTGAGAATGAAAAATAATGTTTCTCATTTGCAAATTGGATTAATAAAAAATATCTATCATCTTTCTCTCATTGATCCAAAAACAGAATATAGCAGGCTCTGTAAAGAGATTTTATTCTTCATTTCCTCATCCTCTTTATTTCCTTCTCATGTGAGAAAATATGCCGAAAAAAGAACACGAAAACTGCAATCAACTCCCTACTTTCGATTATCACTTTCACTTGATTCACAAAAATTTTCCGATTTCATCATTTCTTCTGTTGATGGATCCCTAATTTATACTCACCGCTTCATCTTAGCTTCTTACTCTCCCTTTTTCAAGCATTATTTCCAAGATAATCCAAATGCAACAAAACTTGAATTTCCCACAACAAAAGATATTCTCAATTTACTTTTTCACACTCTATATTCAAGAGTTCCTAAAAAATTCCCACTTGAAGCAAAAGAAACAATCCAAGAACTCATCTCCAAGTTTCTTCTTCCGCTTGAAATTATCCCTCCAAATATACTTCGCTTTTCATCTGAAGCAGAAAAAATGGAAATTAATTCCGCACTTTATCCCACTTACACTCTTATTGTTGACGGAACAACAATTCCCACTCATGAATCAATTCTTTATTTTGGATCAGACTATTTCCAAGGAATGATGACCTTTCATGATCTTTCTGGACAGAGCTCACCAAAACTCGAAATAAAGGCCCAATCTCTTGAAATGATCCAATTTGTTCTCCATTTCCTTTATGGTCATGATCCTCTAACTTCTTTATCTTTGGAAAAGGCTTTGGAGTTACTTGCTGTTTCCAATGAAATTATGCTTGATTTGTTGCGTATTCGTCTTGAATCTTATTTATGTGATTTTGTTGATTTCGAAAATGTTAATGATATTTTTTCTTTTTCTCAATATCACCAAGCTCATTTCCTTGCTGCTTTTTGCAGAAATTTCTTAGATTAAATTAAATTCATTTTAATAAATTTTTTTTTCATTTTTCATTTTTCATTTTTCATTTTTCCTTCTTTTTCATTTTGTATGAGTGATAATAGTTTAGAAAAAAATTCTTTTAGTGAAACTGAACACCAAACAGAAGATGAAACACACGCATTTCTTACAGATAGTCCAACACAAGACGATGAAAGCGGAAGAATATCATTATGTCCAAAAAAAGATGTATATACTTTTGAATCTAATTGGAACACATTTTCATTAAGTTGGGCATTGCGACCCGAAAATCCTTTCCGATTTGCTGTTGGTTCATTTATTGAAAAATACAAAAATAAAGTACAGATTGTTCAACTCGATGAGGAAGTCGATGAATTATTTGAAGTTTGTTCATTCGACCATCCTTATCCCGCAACAAAAATCAGTTGGTCTACTGATAAATCTCTAAATGCTCCTGATTTACTTGCTACTACTGCTGATTATCTTCGTATTTGGGAAAATAAAGATGATGATGTCCAACTTACTGCTTTACTTCGAAGTGTAAATTATATTTAAATAAATAAATAAATATTTAAATATTTAAATCCAAATTAGAATAAAAATTCAGAATATTGCGCTCCTCTTACTTCTTTTGATTGGAATGAAGTTGATCCAAGAATTATTGGAACTTCATCTATTGATACAACTTGTATAATTTGGGATATTGAAGCTCAAACAACAACAACGCAAATTATTGCTCACGATAAAGAAGTTTATGATATAGCTTTTACAAAAACAACAAATACATTTGGTTCTGTAAGTGCAGATGGATCAGTTCGTTTATTTGATTTACGAAATTTAGAGCATTCAATTATCATTTATGAAAGTCCTGGTTTAATTCCTTTACTTCGATTAGCATGGAATAAATTAGATTCTAATTATCTTGGTGTTGTTTTAATGGAAAGCGAGAAAGTTGTTATTCTTGATATTAGGTTCATTTCCTTTTAACATTTAATATTTTAATTTTAACATTTTAATTTTAATGTTTTAATTTTAAATAGAATTCCTTCTATTCCAGTTACAGAACTTGAAGGTCATAATGCAAGTATTAATAGTATTGCTTGGGCTCCTCATTCTTCTTGTCATATTTGTACTTCTGGAGAAGATCGACAAGCATTAATTTGGGATCTTTCTAAAGTTCCAAACCCAATAGAAGAACCAGTTCTTGGTTATACAGCCGAAAGAGAAATTAATAATCTTCAATGGTCTTCTGCTAGAAATGATTGGATTGCAATTTCATTTGCAAATAAAACTCAAATTTTAAGAGTTTAAAAATTATTATAAAAGAATTTGGTTTTTTTTTTTTTTGTGAATTTTTCTTTTGTGATATTTGAAATTAAAAAAGAAAAAAAATTGGAAAAAAAAAAGTGGATCTTTTTGATTTTTTCTTTTTTAGATTTAAAAAGATTCTGTTTCTGGATCTAAATTAAAACCTAAATCTTCAATTACTTTTTTTTTTTTTTTGATTAATTTTAAAAATTAAAATAAAAGTTTTTTTTTTTTGTTTTGAATAAATAAAAAAATTTACTTTGTTCTAAATTAAAGATTTCTTTCATTTTATTCTCAATATATTGGTCTTCATCAAATTTCATTAAATTTGAATTTATTAAAGTTAAAATTTCAAGAGATTTTGCATGAAAAACAAGTTGATTAAAAGTAAAATTTTTCATCATTTTGATCAAAATATGAATTTTCTTTTGTTCAAAAATTTCAGATTTTTCATTAAATTCATTTATCAAAGGTTTAATTTCTTCTTTAATTTCTTCCATTTCTTTTTCTTCTTCTTCCTAATTTATCAAAAAAAAAAAGTAAGAAAAAAAAATTATTTTTTTCTTTCTTTTTTTAACTTACTTTATTTCTTTCTTTTGGAGATAATTTTTCTTGGATTATTTTTTTGGAAAAACCTTTTTGGAAAAGAATTTCAATTTTCTTTTCAAGAGATTTGATTTCTTTTGAAGAAAAAGTAAATTTTTTCAAAGGAATTATAATTTGAGATCTTTGTTTAGAAAACATAATTTTTCTTTGATTTTCAATTTGAGATAAAGAGTGATTAAAATTATTTAAAATGTCATGTAATTCTGATTTTTCTAGTTTTGAAAATTCTGTAATTTTGTTTATTAATTTTTCATTTTCATTTCCTAAATTTGAATTGTGTGTCAGAATTTTTTTTAGAGAAGATCTAAAATCAGAAATAATTTTTTGAGTTGAATCAATTTGAGGAGATAAATTTTGATCTAAATATTGAGAGATCATTGTTTGTTTGTTTTTTTTTTTTTTTTGAATGAAAGAAAAATGATTTTTATTTTTTTTCTCAAACAATTAATCAATCAATCAATGTCAAATTTTATTGAAAAAAAAAAGTGGAATAAATAATAAATAATAAAAAAGTGGAATAAATAATAAATAATAAATTAAATTGAAATAAAAAGTGGAATAAAAAGTGGAATAAATAATAAATTAAATTAAAATAAAAAGTGGAATAAATAATAATTAATAAATAATAAATTAAATTGAAATAAAAAGTGGAATAAATAATAAATTAAATTGAAATAAAAAGTGGAATAATTAATAAATAATAAATTAAATTGAAATAAAAAGTGGAATAAATAATAAATTAAATTAAAATAAATTAAATTGAAATAAAAAGTGGAATAATTAATAAATAATAAATAATAAATAATTAAATTAAAATAAAAAGTGGAATAAAAATAAATAATAAATTAATTTGAAATAAAAAGTGGAATAAATAATAATTAATAAATAATAAATAATAAATTAAATTAAAATAAAAAGTGGAATAAATAATAAATTAAATTAAAAATAAATTAAATTGAAATAAAAGTGGAATAAATAATAAATAATAAATAATAAATTAAATTTGAAATAAAAAGTGGAATGATTAATAAATAAAATTGAAATAAAAAGTGGAATAAATAATAAATAATAAATTAAATTAAAATAAAAAGTGGAATAAATAATAAATAATAAATTAAATTAAAATAAAAAGTGGAATAAATAATAAATAATAAATAATAAATTAAATTAAAATAAAAAGTGGAATAAATAATAAATAATAAATAATAAATTAAATTGAAATAAATAATAAATAATAAAAAGTGGAATAAATAATAAATAATAAATTAAATTGAAATAAAAAGTGGAATGATTAATAAATAATAAATTAAATTAAAATAAAAAGGGATTGTTTGATAAAAAAAGATTTAAAAAAGAAAAAAAAAAAGGATGAATAATTTATTTAAAATAATTAGTAATAATTGAAAAAGAAGAAGAAAAAATTTTTTTTTCTCCTTTTTATTATTTTAAATTAAAAAAAAATTTTTCATTTTTTTTCTTTTCTTTTCCAATTAAAAATTAAATAAAAACAAATTTTATTAGTTAATTAATAATAAAATAACAATGGGAGCATATAAATACATGCAAGAATTAATGAGAAAAAAGCAAAGCGATGTAATTCGTTTTTTGCTTCGAATGAGAGCATGGCAATATAGACAATTACCAACAATTCATCGAGCACCAAGACCATCAAGACCAGATAAAGCAAGAATGTTAGGTTATAAAGCATCTCAAGGTGATTAAATTATTAAATTATTAAATTATTTTCTAATTAAATTATTAAATTATTAAATTATTAAATTATTAAATTATTAATTTATTAAATTATTAAATTATTAAATTATTAAATTATTAAATTATTAAATTATTAACTTATTAAATTATTAACTTATTAAATTATTAAATTATTAAATTATTTTCTAATTAAATTATTAAATTATTAAATTTATTAAATTATTAAATTATTAAATTATTAAATTATTAAATTATTAAATTATTTTCTAATTAAATTATTAAATTATTAAATTATTAAATTATTAAATTATTAAATTATTAAATTATTAAATTATTAAATTATTAAATTATTAAATTATTAAATTATTAAATTATTAAATTATTAAATTATTAAATTATTAAATTATTAAATTATTAAATTATTAAATTATTAAATTATTAAATTATTTAAATTATTAAATTATTAAATTATTAATTAAATTAAAACTTTAAAATTATTAATTTATTAAATTATTAAATTATTAAATTATTAAATTTATTAAATTATTAAATTATTAATTTATTAAATTATTAAATTATTAAATTATTAAATTATTAAATTATTAAATTTATTAAATTATTAAATAATTAAATTATTAAATTATTAAATTATTTACTTATTAAATTATTAAATTATTAAATTATTAAATTATTAAATTATTAAATTATTAAATTATTAAATTATTAAATTATTAAATTTATTAAATTATTAAATTATTAAATTATTAAATTATTAAATTATTAAATTATTAAATTATTAAATTAAATTATTAAATTATTAAATTTACTTATTAAATTATTAAATTATTAAATTTATTAAATTATTAAAATTATTAAATTATTAAATTATTAAAATATTAAAATATTAAATTATTAAATTATTAAATTATTAAATTATTTACTTAATTAAATTATTAAAATATTAAAATATTAAATTATTAAATTATTAACTTATTAACTTATTAAATTATTAAATTATTAAATTATTAAATAATTAAATTATTAAATTATTAAATTTATTAAATTAAATTATTAAAATTATTAAATAATTAAATTATTAAATTTATTAAATTAAATTATTAAAATATTAAATTATTAAAATATTAAATTATTTTCTAATTAACTTATTAAATTATTAAATTATTAAATTATTAAATTATTTTCTAATTAAATTTATTAGGATTTGTTATCTACAGAATTAGAATAAGAAAAGGTGGTCGTAAAAAACAAGTTAGAAAAGGTCAAGTTCATGGAAAACCAAAAAGTCAAGGTGTTAATAGAATGAAATCAGCAAAAAATATTAGAAGTGTTGCTGAAGAAAGAGTTGGAAAGAAATGTGGAAATTTAAGAGTTCTTAATAGTTATTGGATTAATGCAGATTCAACTTATAAATTTTATGAAGTTATTTTAGTTGATCCATTTCATAAAAGAATTAGAGATAATCCAAGAATAAATTGGATTTGCAGACCAACAATGAAACATCGAGAATCAAGAGGATTAACTTCAGCAGGAAGAAAACATAGAGGTAAAAAAAAAAAGATTTTAATTTGAAATAATTTTTCAAACTTTCATGTTAAAATTAATTTTTAAATTTAATTTGAAATAATTTTTAAATTTAATTTGAAATAATTTTTCAAACTTTCATGTTAAAAATAATTTTTAAATTGATTTTATTTATTTTATTAGGCTTGAGTGGAAAAGGTCACAGATACTCAAAATTAAGACCTTCAAGAAGAGGAAATTGGAAAAGAAGAAATACTCTTTCTTTACGTAGATATCGCTAAATCCCTCTTCTTTCATTTTTCTTTTTTAAATTCTTTGCTTTACTTCCCAGTTTTTTTTTTACTCAAATAATAGAACCAAATTATAATTACTTTCTTTTTTTTCTCTTATAAATGGAAAATCAAAAGAAACAACAAATTTACATTAAAAACAAAAATCATTTACATTTTCATTTTCAAATTTAAATTCAAATTCAAATTCAAATTCAAAATTTTTATTTTTATTGTTTTTACATTTGCTAAAAATTCCCTTTTTTGAAAATACTAATTGTATTATTTGAAATGTAAGAAAGAATAATTTTATTTGGAAGGCTAATTGTTTTAATATCAGTTATTTGTTGGAAAGAATTTTTTTCAAGCTGATGAATAGAATTCAAAACTTGAGATTTTGAGGAATTAAATTGTTCAAATAAACTTTGTGATTGGATATCAAAAACACTAATAGAAGAAGAATTTTCACTTAAAGTAGCACAAAAAGATTTGCCAAAACAATCAAAAACTTGAAAAGGAAAAATATTGTTTTCATTTTGATAATCTAAAGTATGTTCCCAAATTTTGGATTGATTAATTTGGAAATTTGAACCATAATTCAAATTGAAAAGTTGAAAAGAAGTTTGTGTATTTGGAGAAAGTGATTTAAAAACTGACCAAAAAATTTGTGAATTTGAAGAATAACCAACATGAAGAGGTATTCCTAAAGAAGAATCAAGAACAATTTTCTCAAAACCCAAATCTGAATTGGGTTTTTGACGAAGAAAGAAAACAGAGTTTCCAACACAAGAAATGAGTCCATTTAAAACAGAATTTCCAAAAGAATTGTTTTGAGGAGAAATTTCTGCAAAAGATAAAGAATTAACAGGAAAATCTCGATCATGAACTTTAAAGGAATTGAGAATTGAAGTTGTGTTTCTGTAATCAAAAGTTAAAACATTTCCTGAATTTGAACCACAAAAAAAGTGGAAAGGATTTGATTTATCAAAACAACAAGAATATCCACTTTCAAAAAGTAAAAATGTCATAATTTGCCGATTCATTCTTGTGTCAGTAATTTGCGCTGTTTTGTCTTCAGAAACTGAGAGTATCAGAGTTGATGTTGATGTTTGATTTGGGGATTGATTGCATTTAATATCTCTGATGAGTTTTTTGTGCAAATTATAGTATTCAAATTCGCTATCTAATTCTAAAGGAATTCGACAAATTTGATAATTTGAACCGAAAAAACATGATGAATACAAGCAATTATCCACCGGATTCAATTCGTGAACATAAGCGCCTTGGAGTTGAATTGCATTAACATCCTTAAAATGTGAATTTTGCAAATTTTCAAGTTTTTCGTTTGGAATTTGTTTTGAATTGATATTTTCAGATTGATTGATTTTAAGTGTTGATTGAGAAAATAAAATTGGTGCTGTTTCCAATGTTAATGGTGTTCTTGGTTGCTGTGAAAATTCAAATATTGGCAATGTTTTATTTTCCTCCATTTCTTTTCTTGCTTTTTCTTTTTGAGTTATTTCCTCTTTTTTCTCTTCTTTTTCCTCAATTGATTTCATTATTTGTTGATTTGTATACTTCATTAATTTTTCTGATGATTCAAGAATTTGGATTTCCTTTTTCTTTTTTTGGATTTCTTTTTGAAGATTTTCCAATTCTTCCTCCAAAGAATGAAGGTCAGTGTTATCAAGAATAAACATTTGAGTTTGTTTTAAAGTTCGAACTTTTCGAAGAACAAAAGGTAATTTACAAAATGGACATTCTCCTTCATTATTTCTTTTATCTTTAACTAAATTTTCAACACAACTTTTACAAATTAAATGTCCACAAGGAAGTGAACAAATTGTATGTTTACCTGAAAGAGTCATTTCTTCAAAACAAATTGAACAAATTTCATTTAAATTTTTTTCTTTTTCTTTTTCAATTTCTTTTTCAATTTCCATTTTTTTTTTTTAACAATTCAAAAATGAGAAGAAAAAAAATAAAAAAAATAAAATTCCATTTTTTTTTTTAAAGAATTCTTGAACAAAAAAGCAAAAAAAAAATATTCCAAAAACAAACAAAAGAAAAGAAAAGAAAAGAAACTTAATGGAATATTTAAACTGAAAAAAAAGAAATGAAAAAGAAAAATGAAAGAAAAAAGAAAAAAGATTGATTATTTTTGTTTATTTGGAAACAAATTAGCAACAACCTCCTTTCTTTTCCACATTTTGACCACCAGAAACTTTGACGCTTTTTGCTGTAGAAGTAGTATTTGAAGAAGTTCCAACACGTTTCTTAATTTCAGCAGCCATTGTAATAAAAGCTTTTTCAACATTTGTAGAATTTTTAGCACTTGTTTCAAGGAAAGGAATTCCAAGTTGATCTGCGAAAGACTAAAGGAAGATTAATTTAAAATTAAATAAAATTGAAATAAATTTGAAATTAATTTTTTGGATTGAGTTTGAAATGAATTTGAATTAAATTTTAATTGAATTTGAAATGAATTTGAAATAAATTTGAATTTGAAATAAATTTGAAAATAAATTTGAAATTAAATTTGAAATAAATTTGAAATAGATTTGAAATAAATTTGAAATAAATTTGAAATAAATTTGAAATTAAATTTGAAATAAATTTGAATTGAATTTGAAATGAATTTGAAATGAATTTGAAATGAATTTAAAAATAAATTTGAAATGAATTTGAAATAAATTTGAATTTGAAATTAATTTTTTGGATTGAATTTGAATTTGAAATGAATTTGAAATGAATTTGAAATGAATTTAAAATTAAATTTGAATTTGAAATGAATTTGAAATAAATTTGAAATAAATTTGAAATAAATTTGAATTTGAAATAAATTTGAAATAAATTTGAAATTAAATTTGAAATGAATTTGAAATAAATTTGAAATAAATTTGAAATAAATTTGAAATAAATTTGAAATAAATTTGAAATAAATTTGGAATTGAATTTAAATTGAAATTTGAAATAAATTTGAAATAAATTTGAAATGAATTTGAAATAAATTTTTGGATTGAATTAAATTTAAAATAAATTTGAAATTAATTTTTTGGATTGAGTTTGAAATGAATTTGAAATAAATTTTTGGATTGAATTTGAAATGAATTTGAAATAAATTTGAAATAAATTTGAAATAAATTTGAAATAAATTTGAAATAAATTTGAAATAAATTTGAAATAAATTTGAAATAAATTTGAAATGAATTTGAAATAAATTTTTGGATTGAATTTGAAATGAATTTGAAATGAATTTAAAATAAATTTGAAATGAATTTGAAATAAATTTGAAATGAATTTGAAATAAATTTGAAATGAATTTGAAATGAATTTGAAATGAATTTGAAATGAATTTGAAATGAATTTAAAAATAAATTTGAAATGAATTTGAAATAAATTTGAAATAAAGTTGAAATAAATTTGAAATAAATTTGAAATTAATTTGAAATTAATTTGAAATGAATTTGAAATAAATTTGAAATAAATTTGAAATAAATTTGGAATTGAATTTAAATTGAAATTTGGAATAAATTTGAAATAAATTTGAAATAAATTTGAAATGAATTTGAAATGAATTTGAAATAAATTTGAAATAAATTTGAAATAAATTTGAAATAAATTTGAAATAAATTTGAAATAAATTTGAAATAAATTTGAAATAAATTTGAAATTAAATTTGAAATGAATTTGAAATAAATTTGAAATAAATTTGAAATAAATTTGAAATTAAATTTGAAATGAATTTGAAATAAATTTGAAATAAATTTGAAATAAATTTGAAATGAATTTGAAATAAATTTGAAATAAATTTGAAATGAATTTGAAATAAATTTGGAATTGAATTTAAATTGAAATTTGAAATGAATTTGAAATAAATTTGAAATAAATTTGAAATGAATTTGAAATGAATTTGAAATTTGAATTTGAAATAATTTTTGGATTGAAATGAATTTGAAATAAATTTGAAATAAATTTGAAATGAATTTGAAATAAATTTGAAATAAATTTGAAATAAATTTGAAATGAATTTGAAATTTGAATTTGAAATAGAAGTTGAAATAAATTTGAAATGAATTTTTGGATTGAATTTATATTTACTTTTGCTGTATCTGTATCAACTACTTTTTTAGAAACAAGATCTGATTTATTTCCAACAAGAAGTTTATTAACATGTTCTGATGCATATCTATCAATTTCATGAAGCCAAGTTTTAACATTATTAAAAGATTCTTGATCTGTAACATCATAAACAATAATAATTCCATGAGCTCCTCTATAATAACTACTTGTAATTGTTCTAAATCTTTCTTGGCCTGCTGTATCCCACTTTTTTATTTAATTTAAAATTTATTCAATTTAAAATTTATTCAATTTAAAATTTATTTAATTTGAAATTTATTCAATTAAAAATTTATTCAATTAAAAATTTATTCAATTAGAAATTATTCAATTTAAAATTTATTTAATTTAAAATTTATTCAATTTAGAATTTATTTAATTAAAAATTTATTTAATTTAGAATTTATTTAATTTAAAATTTATTCAATTAAAAATTTGTTCAATTTAAAATTTGTTCAATTTAAAATTTGAATTTGAAAAATTTACAATTTGAAGTTTAATTGTTTTTCCTTCTAATTCAATTGTTCGAATTTTCTAAATGGAAAAAAAAAAATTTTTTTTTAATAAATGAATAATTTTTTTTTTCACAAAAGGAATAAATTTTACAAAATCAACTCCTATTGTACTAATATAACTTTCTGTATAAGTATCATCCTGTTTTTATAAAATTAAAAGAAATTTTTTTTAATTTTTTAAAAAAGAATTTTTTATTATTTAAAAGAAAACAAACAGCAAAACGAAGTAATAAGCAACTTTTTCCAACACCTAATCATTTTAATTTTTATATTTTTAATTTAAATTTTAATTTAAATTTTTATAAAATAACAAACCAGAATCTCCAATCAATAAAAGTTTAAAAAGATAATCGTATTCAGGATTCATATTTTAAAAAAGATTTTATAATTAATTTGAATTTTATTTTTAAAAAAATGAAATGAAAAAAAATGAAAAACGTTTTTTTAATTTTTTCTTTTTAATTTTTTTTTTAATTAAAAAACGTTTTTTATTTTTAAATTACTAATTTTTTAATAAATTTTAGTAATTTAATTTTTTTTTTTATTTTTTTTTAATTTTTTTTAATTTCATTTTTCTCATTTTTTTTTAACGTTTCTTTTCTTCCTTTTTTAAAAAAAAAAGCAAAAAAAAAAAGCAAAAATGAATTCGAAACAATTTTTATCAATCATCATTTCAATAATTTTCTCATTTGAACTAGTAATAAATGAAGAAAAAACAATAAAAATTGCAATTATAGGATCAGGAATTGGAGGTTCATCAACAGCGTACTGGATTGAAAAACTACGAAATGAAAAATACTCTGACACGCAATTAAGCATAACGGTATATGAGCAAGAAAAGGAGACATGCGGAAGAGTACGTTCACGAGACATAGGAGAAGATACGATGATCGAAGCTGGAGCAACTATTTTCCATGTGTCAAATAAATATATGGTTGACTTTGCAGATGAATTCGGATTGGCCAAATATCGCGTATCGCAGAATCCTCACATCTCAAAATCCATGACCAAATTTGGCTTCTGGCACGAGAATGACTTTCTGATGCAGCAAAGCTCTTCTTCTTTGTTAACTAAGTTCAAAATTGGATATAATTTTGGATTTTTTGATTTGCTTAAAACGAACCGATTATCTGAAGAAATGAAGAATAAATTCTGCAGAATATACGACTTACAAGCGCAGGGAATTTCTTTTGAAACAACTAAAGATCTTTATCAAACAATCAATATGTTTGAATTATCACAAGAATCGTTAAAAAATTATTTAAAAAATTTCGGGCTGTCAAAAATGATATATGATGTTTTTGCAAGCATGGCTCTTCGAGGAAATATCGGAGAACAAGACCCAGGCGAAACAAATGCTCTCGGTGGTCTCATATGTTTGATTGCGGAGGGAAAGGACTTGTACACGGTGAATCAAGGAAACCAAAAGATTTGCGACAATTTGATTCAAAGTTCGAAAAATGCCATTTTAAAATTAAATCATGCTGTCAAAGAAATTCGCTATCAAGAAACCACTGAATCTGGGAACGAAGAAAAGGATCCTTCTCAAAAACATGGAGAGTATGTTCTTCGAATTCAAAACAACGAAAAATCTGGATCTTTAGAAACCGAAGTGTATGATGCTGTTGTGTTTGCTGCACCGTTTCATTCTGATAAAATTAAGATTGAAATCCCTGATTTTGATCCTAAAATTTACGAGAAAGAATATATTCCCATTTATTCCACATTCATAACTGGTGATGTTAATCCTTCTTATTTTGGCAAGGAGTCTGTTCCCACTGAAATATACACAACTTACAATTCTTCTCTTCAATTTACAACTCTTAGTCTTAAAACTATCTTCAAAAATGGCACTAAATTGTTCAGATTATTTTCTAAAACTCCAATTACTCAAGAAATTCTTCAAAAACTGTTTTTTAATGGGAAAATTGTTGATGAATATCGACATGAGTATCCTTTGTTGAAGATTAATTCTTCTAATACTCCTTTCCGTTTTGGATCTACTGATTCTCATGTTTATTTTGTGAATGCGATGGAAATTCCATTTTCAGGTAAAATTTAATTTTAAATTCAAAATGAATTTTAATTTCAATTTAATTTAATTTTATAAATGAATTTTAATTTTAATTTTAATTTCAAAATGAATTTTAATTTTAATTTCAAAATGAATTTTAATTTTAATTTTAATTTTATTTTAATTTTAATTTAATAGTTATGGAAACCGAAGCTATTGGTGGATTAAATGTTGCTCACTTATTTTTTAAAGATTTTTTTGGAGAAAAATTTGTATTTGAAGAACAACACAATGAAGTTACTGAAGAAGAGCATACTGACATTTTTGAAGAAAAACCTATTGAAGTTATTTCAGAACAACCTATTGAACTTACTGAAAAAAAACCTATTGAAATCACTGAAGAAAAACCAGAAGAATCTGATAAAGAACTTTAAACAAAATTTAAATCAAAATTATAATCAATATTTAAAACAAAATTTAAATCAAAATTTAAATCAAAATTATAATCAAAATTATAATCAAAATTTAAAACAAAATTTAAATCAAAATTATAATCAAAATTTAAATCAAAATTACAATCAAAATTTAAATCAATATTTAATCAAAATTTAAAACAAAATTTAAAACAAAATTTAAAACAAAATTATAATCAAAATTTAAATCAAAATTTAAAACAAAATTTAAAACAAAATTTAAAACAATTTAAAACAAAATTTAAAACACAATTATAATCAAAATTTAAAACAAAATTTAAAACAAAATTATAATCAAAATTATAATCAAAATTTAAATCAAAATTTAAAACAAAATTATAAAAAATTTAAAACAATATTTAAAACAATATTTAAAACAATTTAAAACAAAATTTAAAACAATTTAAAACAAAATTTAAAACACAATTATAATCAAAATTTAAAACAAAATTTAAAACAAATTTACAATAAAATTTAAAACAAAATTATAATTAAATTTAAAACAAAATTTAAAACAAAATTTAAAACAAATTTACAATAAAATTATAATCAAAATTTAAATCAAAATTTAAAACAATTTAAAACAAAATTTAAATCAAAATTTAAATCAAAATTTAAATCAAAATTATAATCAATATTATAATCAATATTATAATCAATATTTAAAACAAAATTATAAACAAAATTATAATCAAAATTTAAATCAAAATTATAATCAAAATTATAATCAAAATTTAAATCAAAATTATAATCAAAATTATAATCAAAATTTAAATCAAAATTATAATCAAAATTATAATCAAAATTATAAACAAAATTTAAAACAAAATTATAAAAAATTTAAAACAATATTTAAAACAATATTTAAAACAATTTAAAACAAAATTTAAAAAACAATTTAAAACAAAATTTAAAACAAAATTTAAAACAAAATTTAAAACAAAATTTAAAACAAAATTTAAAACAAAATTTAAAACAAAATTCAAAACAAAATTTAAAACAAAATTATAATCAAAATTTAAATCAAAATTTAAAACACAATTTAAAACAAAATTTAAAACAATTTAAAACAAAATTTAAAACAAAATTTAAAACAAAATTTACATCAAAATTACAATAAAAATTATAATCAAAATTTAAAACAAAATTATAATCAAAATTTAAAACAAAATTTAAAACAATTTAAAACAAAATTTAAAACAAAATTTAAAACAAAATTATAATCAAAATTATAATCAAAATTATAAACAAAATTTAAAACAAAATTTAAAACAAAATTATAATTAAATTTAAAACAAAATTTAAAACAAAATTTAAAACAAAATTTAAAACAAAATTTAAAACAAAATTTAAAACAAAATTCAATTTAAAACAATTTAAAACAAAATTCCATTTAATTTTTTAATTAATTTTTTTTTTGAAACGTGGCAATTCAATTTTTTTTTTTACCTTTCAAATTTAATACGAACAAACAATAAAAACAGGAAAAAATTTTTTTTTCTCTCATTTAATAATTTTTTTTATTACCCTTTCTTTTTCTTTTTCATTTTTTTCTTTTTTATTTTCTTTTTAAATTTTTTTTTTTCATTTTTTTCTTTTGAATCTTTTTTTTTTTTTTATTTGGTTCAATTTAATTCAAAAATTTTTAAATTTTTCACTCATTCATGAATCAACAAAAAAAGTTTGTTATTTCAATTAATAAATTATTTTTAAATTTAATTACAAAAAATTTTAATTGAAAAATTCCAAATTCTTAACAAAAAATTATCCAATTTAACCCACAAATTTATTCTACTTAACCTCTATTTTATTAATATTTAATCAATATTTAATCAATATTTAATTAATATTTAATCAATATTTAATCAATATTTAATTAATATTTAATTAATATTTAATCAATATTTAATTAATATTTAATTAATATTTAATTAATATTTAATTAATATTTAATTAATATTTAATCAATATTTAATCAATATTTAATTAATATTTAATTAATATTTAATTAATATTTAATCAATATTTAATTAATATTTAATATTTAATTAATATTTAATCAATCAATATTTAATAATATTTAATATTTTAATTATATTTAATTAATATTTAATTAATATTTAATTAATATTTAATCAATATTTAATTAATATTTAATCAATATTTAATTAATATTTATTTAATATTTAATTAATATTTAATCAATATTTAATAATATTTAATTAATATTTAATTAATATTTAATATTTAATTAATATTTAATTAATATTTAATTAATATTTATTTAGTAATATTTAATTAATATTTAATTAATATTTAATTAATATTTAATTAATATTTAATTAATATTTATTTAATTAATATTTAATTAATATTTAATTAATATTTAATTAATATTTAATTAATATTTAATTAATATATTTAATTAATATTTAATTAATATTTAATTAATATTTAATTAATCAATATTTAATTAATATTTAATTATTTAATAATTATTTAATTAATATTTATATTTAATTAATATTTAATTAATATTTATTTAATATTTAATTAATATTTAATTAATATTTTAATTAATATTTAATCAATATTTAATTAATATTTAATCAATATTTAATTAATATTTTTATTTTAATTAATATTTAATTAATATTTTAATTAATATTTAATATATTTAATTAATATTTAATTAATATTTAATTAATATTTAATTAATATTTAATTAATATTTTTTATTAATATTTAATTAATATTTTAATTAATATTTAATTAATATTTATTTAATTAATATTTATTTAATTAATTTTATTTTTATTTAATATTTATTTAATATTTATTTAATCTTTAATATTTAATTTCAATATTTAATCATTTTAATATTTAAATTTAATATTTAATTAATATTTATTTTATTTAATATTTAATTAATATTTAATTAATATTTAAAATTAATTAATATTTAATTAATATTTAATTAATATTTAATTAAATATTTAATTAATATTTAATCAATATTTAATTAATATTTAATTAATATTTAATTAATATTTAATTAATATTTAATTATTAATATTTAATTAATATTTAATTAATATATTTAATCAATATTTAATTAATATTTAATCAATATTTATTTTTAATTTAATATTTAATTATTATTTAATTAATAATATTTAATCAATATTTAATTAATATTTAATCAATATTTAATTAATATTTAATATTCATTTAATATTTAATTAATATTTATTTAATATTTAATTAATATTTAATTAATATTTAATTAATATTTAATTAATATTTAATTAATATTTAATCAATATTTAATTAATATTTATTTAATATTTTATCAATATTTAATCAATATTTAATTAATATTTAATTAATATTTAATTAATATTTAATTAATATTTAATTAATATTTTATTAATATTTAATTAATATTTAATCAATATTTATTTAAAAAAATAAAAAGAAATGAAAAAGATATCATTTCAAAAAGATTATTAAAATATAATTCTCGAGAAATTAATGAATTTGAACAAATCAAAATAATTGGAGATGGAACTTATGGAAAAGTAATCAAAGCACGGGAGAAAAAAACAGGAGAAATTATAGCTCTTAAAAAAATCAAAGTAGTTCAAGAAAAAGAAGGATTTCCAATAACAGCATTAAGAGAAATCATGATACTTCAAAAATTGGATCACAAAAATATCATCAAACTAAAAGAGATAGTAACCTCAAGATTAGAAGAGGAAACAAGGGAGAACCTTACTGAATTCTATTTAGTATTTGAATACATGGATCATGATTTAGTTGGATTAACTAATTCACCTCAAATTCCAAATTTTTCACTTCCCCAAATTAAATGCTATTTCCAGCAGCTCCTTGAAGCTCTGCTTTACTGCCACAAAAAGCAAATAGTTCATCGTGATGTAAAGGCAGCGAATCTATTAATCAACAACAAAGGTGAACTCAAACTCGCGGATTTTGGATTGGCAAGATCGTTTCAGAATTCAAAAAATATCGACACAAGTTTAGTTGTAACTCTCTGGTACCGAGCCCCAGAACTCCTACTCGGAACAAAGAAACATTCTCCCGCAATTGATATGTGGTCGGCTGGCTGTGTGCTTGCAGAACTTTTTATGAGAAAACCCTTATTTCCAGGCAGCAATGTGTTGGATCAATTGGATCTCATATTTAGTCTTTGTGGATCTCCAGATTCATGTGGTTGGAAAAGTGCTGAGTATCTTCCTTTAATGCAGAAATATTCAATCAAAAAGGATTACTGCTCAAATATCCAAAATAAGTTCAGGATTTTGATCTGTTCTGAAGGAATTGATTTACTTGAAAAATTACTTGATTTGGATCCCGAAAGACGTTTTACTGCTCAGAAAGCTCTGGATCATGATTTCTTCTGGACGGATCCAATGCCTGCACAAATCAATTCATTTCAGGCTTACTCTTCTTGTTATGAAATCGATGTCAAAGACCAGCGTAGACATCTTAGTTTAAAATCCCGTTCAAAAGCTTTTAGTAATCTTAAAAATGATATTTTTGTTGAAAAAAATATTCAAAATCAAAGAATTGCCAATCACAATATTCCCAAAAGTTTTAAAGACCAACCTAATTCTTTTTCTTCAAATCAAACTTTTAATCCAAAACAAAGCAAACTTTCTTTAAATTCTTATAAATTGTTAAAACAAAAAAAACGAAATCCAAAATTAAATTTAAAATTAAATCTAAATCCAAATCTAAATCAAAATCAAAATCAAAATCAAATTTCAAATCAAAATCAAAATCAAAATCAAAATCAAAATCAAAATCAAAATAAAATTAAAATACAAATACAAATACAAATCAAAATACATACCAAACTTTAAACCAAACTTTAAATCAAATTCCAAATCAAAACCCAAATCAAAACCCAAATCAAAACCCAAATACCTATCAATCTTTAAATCAATCTTTAAACCAAAATACAAATACATATCAAACTTTAAACCAATCTTTAAATCAATCTTCAAATTCAAATCAAATCCAAAAAAATCCAAATCAAAATCCAAAAATCCAAATCCAAAAATCAAAAATCCAAATCAAAATTCAAATCAAATTTTTAAATCAAATTTTCAAATTTTCAAATCAAATCAAATTCAAAATTTCAAAAATTCAAATCAAATTCCAAATTCAAAAAAAAACAAATTCCAAATATAACAAAATTTCCAAATTCAAAAAAACAGAATTCCAAATCAAATTCCAAATCAAATTCAAATCAAATTCCAAATCAAATTCCAAATCAAAATCCAAATCAAATTTCAAATCAAATTTCAAATCAAATCAAATTTCAAATCAAATTCCAAATCAAATTTCAAATCAAATTTCAAATCAAATTTCAAATCAAATTTCAAATTCAATTAAAAACAAAATTCCAAATATAGTTCTCAATCCAATTCCAGATTCAATTAAAAACAGAATTCCAAATCAAATTCCAAATCAAAATTCAAATCAAATTCCAAATCAAAATCCAAATCAAATTTCAAATCAAATTCCAAATCAAATTCCAAATCAAATTTCAAATCAAATTCCAAATCAATTTTCAAATCAAATTTCAAATTCAATTAAAAACAAAATTCCAAATTCAATTAAAAACAAAATTCCAAATATAGTTCTCAATCCAATTCCAGATTCAATTAAAAACAAAATTCCAAATCAAACTCCAAATCAAATTCCTTATCCACATAAAAAAATTCATTATCAAGATTTTTTTCAAGAAAATACTTCAAAACAAAAAGAAAAAAATGAATTAATTTTACCAAATGAAAGAAAACATTATTTATAAAATCCAAAAATTTATTATTGTTATTATTGTTATTATTGTTATTATTATTATTATTTTTTGTTTGTGATTTTTTAAATAAAATTCTTTTTCTTTTTTTTTAAATTTTTTTTTTTGATTTTCTGAACTTATTTATTTGGAATGAAAAAAGGGAAGAAAAAGAGAATTAAAATTGAAATGAAAAAATTGAAAAAAAAATGAAATGAAAAGAAAAAATTGAAAAGAAAAATTTGAAAAGAAAAATTAAACCTTTTTGTTAATCTTTATGATTTGCCTTATAACGAGCGTCTTGGAATTCATTTATGAAATGAGTTGCTTCTTCTTCAGTATCAAATTTAATAACCATTGGAATTTCATTTAAAGGTTCTAATCTAAGGAGGAGTTTTTTGTTTGGAGGTGTTTTTAATGCGCAATCAGCAAGTAAAAATTCTTTTGGAGATAAAAACTCACGTTCCATTTTGAAAACATCTTCTAGAATAATAAGGGTAACTCTTTCAATAAGATCAGTGTCTTGAGTATTAACATGGGTAACATTAAAAGAGGGATTTTCAGATTTGGATTTTTCAGTTGGTTTTTCAATTGGTTTTTCAGTTGGTTTTTCAATTGGTTTTTCAATTGGTTTTTCAGTTGGTTTTTCAGTTGGTTTTTCAGTTGGTTTTTCAGTTGGTTTTTCAGTTGGTTTTTCAATTGGTTTTTCAATTGGTGACTTAAGAATGATTATTTCTCGAGGTTCTGATTCTTTCTTTTCAGGCAAAAAGGATTTCTGTGATTGATAGAGTTTTTCGCGGAAGAGTTTGAGATCTTCTTCAAAAATGAAACGAACATGAATATTTCTGACTTTAGAACAAGCAAAAACACTTTTCTCTATGCTTTTTGTGAAGACAATTTTCATGATTCTTTTGTCATGTTTTAAGAAAGTCAAGTTGACATTTTTTCTAAAGAGATCATTATATTGGATCTTTTTCATAATAATTTCGAACTGCTCTCCCTCAAGATGAACATATCCTTCATCGAGCTTCTTGTTTGTGGTGTCGAGCAACTCAGCAGCAAAACGTGTTTGGTTGGGGTTGATTTTCTTGACAACAATATTTGTATTCGGAAAAATTTTCTGAGTCTGAATATGAACTACGATTTCCTTGAATTGTGTCAAAAATCGTTGAGCATCATCTTTATCGAAAAAATCGAACAGGAAAGAATTTTCCACTATTTTAAGCAAGATCTGACACTCGTCCGTTTTGGATTTCTTAATATTAATCTCGGGAATTTTGCCGTTAAAAATTTTGTCTCCAATTTTCAACTGGAGGTTTGTTGGATCCAAAACAATATGGCCTGACTCGGTCTTGTTGTCTTCCATATGAACCTTTCCCCTGAAAGAATGTGCCTTAGTCACTTTTGTGCGAACGATGCTAAAGTATTTTTGGAATTTTTCCGACTCGCTTTTCTCACTAAATTTGAAGAAAAAAAATTCGAGTTGAGTACATGCCAAAAAGCCGCTTTGTCTGTCCAAAATTATTTGAATAAGAAGGGGGTCTTTTTCCTGCTGTTTTACTTGGACTGATTTCCGGAAAAGATCCTTTCTTGTGACTCCTGGACCTTCAATGTGGAAATTATCTTGCGTTAGAATCAATTTGGTCGTTCCAATTTTGGTTTTCTTTGTATCCAATACAGAAACATCGAATTCCAATCTTTCGGGCATAAGATTATCAGGTTTCTTCTCTTCTCCATCTTTTTTTGGGGGGATTTGCACCGTTTTTTTTTCTATTTTGATAATTGGGTCAATAACCGCTAACCAAATCTTAAGAAATTCTAGGCGTTTCTTGGCTTCTTCAAATCCAATTAGGATTTTTACTTCATCTTCTTTTTTTTCTGCATTTTTTGTTAAAAGTACTACTGCTGGATTGTTTTTATGAAGCGATAAGCTGATAAATGCCGGAATTGTGAACGTTTTCGAAATTTGATTTGAATGGAATTTTATTGTTTTGGGGTCGATTTCAATTTCTGCTTTTGAATCAATTGGTGCAAGTTCTTCGTTGAGTTGTGCACATTCAAATTTAACTGGAAATTTCTCAATTTTTACTAGACTCATTTTTTGCATTTTCAATTTGTTTTTTATTAAATTAAATTAAATTAAATTTAAATTAAATTTTTTTTTTTTTGATGAATTGTATTTATTATGGTGAATAATTAATAGTTTGAGAAATGAAAAAATGGTTTTTTTTTTAATTAAAAAAATTTTTTTTTTTTTTATTTTTTTTTTTTAATATTTTTTCTTCTTCTTCTTTTTATTAATTTTTCTTTTTTTTTTTGCTTTTTGCTTTTTGCTTTCGTTAAAAACTAAAACTAAAAATTAAAATTAAAACTAAAATTAAAATTAAAAATAAAATTAAAATTGATCTATTTATTTATTTTTTTTATTTAAAATAAAAATTACTAATTATTTAATTTTATTTACTAATTTAATTAAAAAAAAATTTTTTAATAATAAAATAAAACTATTTTACATTATTTTATTTAATTTTCTTTTTTAAAATTTAAATTTAAATTTAAATCTAAATTTCTTAATTTTTTTTGCTTTTTTAAAAAAAAATAAATTGATCAAATGAGGAAAAAATTTTAATTTAAAAACAAAATTCCTTACAATTTAAAATAAACTAAATTTAATTAATTTAAATAAATAATTATATTTAAAAATGGAATAAATTAATAAATTAAAAATTTATTTATATTTAAAAAAATGGAATAAATTTAAGAATAAATTTAATAAATATTTATATTTAAAAAGTGGAATAAATTTAATTAAATTAATTAAATATTTATATTTAAAAATGGAATATATTTAATTAAATTTTTAATTAAATATTTATATTTAAAAAAATGGAATAAAATTAATAAATATTTATATTTTAAAAAAAATGGAATAAATTTAATAAAAATTTATATTTAAAAATGGAATAAATTTAATAAATTTAATAAATATTTATATTTAAAAAAAGTGGAATAAATTTAATAAATTTAATAAATATTTATATTTAAAAAAATGGAATAAATTTAAATAAATTAAATAAATATTTATATTTAAAAAAAATGGAATAAATTTAATTAAATTTAATAAATATTTATATTTAAAAAAGTGGAATAAATTTAATTAAATTAAATAAATATTTATATTTAAAAAAATGGAATAAATTTAATAAATATTTATATTTAAAAAAAGTGGAATAAATTTAATAAATATTTATATTTAAAAAAAATGGAATAAATTTAATAAAGATTTATATTTAAAAAAAATAGAATAAATTTAATAAATTTAATAAATATTTATATTTAAAAAAGTGGAATATATTTAAAATAAATTAAATAAATAATTATATTTAAAAAAAGTGGAATAAAATTAAATAAATATTTATATTTAAAAAAATGGAATAAATTTAATAAATATTTATATTTAAAAAAGTGGAATATATTTAAATAAATTAAATAAATATTTATATTTAAAAAAAATGAAATAAATTAAATAAATATTTATATTTAAAAATGGAATAAAATTAAATTTAATAAATATTTATATTTAAAAAAAATGGAATAAATTTAGAATAAATTAAATAAATATTTATATTTAAAAAAAATGGAATAAATTTAATAAAATTAAATAAATATTTATATTTAAAAAAAATGGAATATATTTAATTAAATTTAATAAATATTTATATTTAAAAATGAAATAAATTTAAATTAAATTAAATTAAATATTTATATTTAAAAAGTGGAATAAATTTAATTAAATTAAATAAATATTTATATTAAAAAAAAATGGAATAAATTTAATAAATATTTATATTTAAAAAGTGGAATAAATTTAATTAAATTTAATAAATATTTATATTTAAAAAAAAATGGAATAAAATTAATTAAATTAAATAAATATTTATATTTAAAAAATGAAATAAATTTAATTAAAATTAATAAATATTTATTTTTAAAAAAAATGAAATAAATTTAATTAAATTAATTAAATATTTATATTTAAAAAAAGTGGAATAAAAATTAATTAAATATTTATATTTTAAAAATAAAAAATTTAATAAATATTTATATTTAAAAATGGAATAAATTTAGAATAAATTAAATAAATATTTATATTTAAAAAAAATGGAATAAATTTAATTAAATTAAATAAATATTTATATTTAAAAAAAATGGAATATATTTAATTAAATTTAATAAATATTTATATTTAAAAAGTGGAATAAATTTAATTAAATTAAATAAATATTTATATTTAAAAAAAATGGAATAAATTTAAATAAATTAAATAAATATTTATATTTAAAAAGTGGAATAAATTTAATTAAATTTAATAAATATTTATATTTAAAAAAAGTGGAATAAATTTAATTAAATTTAATAAATATTTATATTTAAAAAAATGGAATAAATTTAATAAATATTTATATTTAAAAAAAGTGGAATAAATTTAATAAATCTAATTAATATTTATATTTAAAAAAAATAGAATATATTTAATTAAATTAAATAAATATTTATATTTAAAAAAAGTGGAATATATTTAATTAAATTAAATAAATATTTATATTTAAAAAAAATGGAATAAATTTAATAAAGAAAAAGATAAAGATAAAGAAAAGTAAATCTTGAATTGTTTTTTTTGTATCCCCTGTTTGATTAATATTTAACACGTGTATTAATTAAAAATATATTCCCCTAAAAAAAAATATTTTTGGAAAATCAAATAAAAAATAAATAATTTAAAAGAAAAAAAAATTTTGGAAATCATTTTTCAATTTTATTTTTCACAATCCAAAAAAATTTGAAATTAAATTAAAAAATGGCAGATATTGGAGTTATAGGATTATCAACAATGGGAGGAAATCTCGCATTGAACATTGAAAGAAACAAGTTCAAAGTAGCAGTTTACAATCGAACATATTCAAGAACTGAGAATTTCATGAAACAAAACGGAGACAAGAACATAGTATCATCAGAAAAATTAGAAGGATTTGTAAACTTGCTCAGCAAACCAAGAAAAATAATCATTATGGTCGTTGCCGGGAAACCAGTAGATAGTGTAATTGAGCAGTTATTGAATTATTTGGAAAAAGGAGATCTGATCATGGATTGTGGAAATAGCTTTTTTGAAGATACAGAAAGAAGAGCAATAATGCTTGAAGAAAAGGGGATCAAATTTATGGGAGTTGGAGTAAGTGGAGGTGAAGAAGGCGCACTTAACGGCCCAAGTATCATGCCTGGTGGTTCTCCTGAGGCCTGGAATGATGTCAAGCACATTCTTGAATTAATCAGTGCAAAAGCTGATGATGGTCGTCCTTGTGTTGACTATATTGGTCCTAGAGGTGCTGGTCACTACGTCAAATCCGTCCATAATGCTATTGAATATGCTGATATGCAATTGATTGCTGAAGCTTATGATATTTTGAGAAAGGTTTTGAAGTTGCAACCCCAAAAAATTGCTCAAATTTTTGAAGATTGGAATAAAGGTGAATTGGATAGTTATTTGATTGAAATTACTTCTAAAATTTTTAAGAAAATTGATGACAAAACTCAAAAACCTTTAGTTGATATTGTTTTGGATAAAGCTGCACAAAAAGGTAGATAATTTAAATTAAATTTAAATTAAATCAAATCTAAATCAAAATTAAAATCAAAATTAAATCAAATTTAAATCAAAATTAAATCAAAATTAAATCAAAATTAAATCAAAATTAAATCAAAATTAAATCAAAATTAAATCAAAATTAAATCAAAATTAAATCAAAATTAAATCAAATTTAAATCAAATTTAAATCAAATTTAAAATTAAATCAAAATTAAATCAAAACTAAATCAAAACTAAATTAAAACTAAATCAAAATTAAATCAAAATTAAATCAAATTAAATCAAAATTAAATCAAAATTATATCAAAATTAAATCAAAATTAAATCAAAATTAAATTTAAATTAAATCAAATTTAAATCAAAATTATATCAAAATTAAATCAAATTAAATTAAAACTAAATCAAAACTAAATCAAAATTAAATCAAAATTAAATCAAAATTAAATCAAAATTAAATCAAAATTAAATCAAAATAAAATCAAAATTAAATCAAAATTAAATCAAATTTAAATTAAATTTAAATCAAAACTAAATCAAATTTAAATCAAATTTAAATCAAAATTAAATTTAAATTTAAATCAAAACTTAACCAATTTTAAATCAAATTTAAATTAAAATTAAATCAAAATTAAATTAAAATTAAATCAAAATTAAATCAAAATTAAATCAAAATTAAATCAAAATTAAATCAAAATTAAATCAAATTTAAATCAAAACTAAATCAAATTTAAATCAAATTTAAATCAAAACTAAATCAAATTTAAATCAAAACTAAATCAAATTTAAATCAAAATTAAATTAAAATTAAATCAAAATTAAATCAAAATTAAATCAAAATTAAATCAAAATAAAATCAAAACTAAATCAAAATTAAATCAAAATTAAATCAAAATTAAATCAAATTTAAATCAAAATTAAATCAAATTTAAATTAAAATTAAATCAAATTTAAATCAAATTTAAATCAAATTTAAATCAAAATTAAATCAAAATTAAATCGAAATTAAATCAAATTTAAATCAAAATTAAATCAAAATTAAATCAAATTTAAATCAAAATTAAATCAAAATTAAATCGAAATTAAATCAAATTTAAATCAAAATTAAATCTAAATCAAAATTAAATCAAAATCAAATCAAAATTAAATCAAATTTAAATCAATTTTAAATCAAAATTAAATCAAAATTAAAAATTAAATAAAATTTAAATCAAAATTATATCAAAATTAAATCAAAAAAATTAATTGAAAAAAATTATTAAGGAACTGGAAAATGGACTTCTCAAAACGCATTAAATCTTGGAGCTCCAATTCCAGCAATTAACTCAGCTGTTGTAGAACGTGTAATCTCAAGTATGAAAGAAAAAAGAGTAATTGCATCTAAAAAATTATTTTCAGGAGTTGATGAAGAAAAAGCAAAATATTCTGGATCACCAGAAGAATTGATTGAATCAGTTAGAAAAGCATTATATGCAAGTAAAATCAATGCGTATGCACAAGGAATGGAATTATTATTGATTGCAAGCGAAGAATACAAATACAATCTCAACTTGGGATCAATTGCATCTTTATGGAGATCAGGTTGTATTATAAGAGCAAAATTTTTGAATTTAATCACTCAAGCTTATGAAGAGGATCCAAAATTAACAAACTTATTATTATATCCCTATTTCACTAACAAACTGAAAGATAATCTTGCTGATTGGAGAAAAGTTATTCAAATTGCTGTTGGTTTAGGTATTCCTGTTCCCGCTTTTAGTTCAAGTTTGGCTTATTATGATAGTTATCGTTCAGAATTTCTTCCCGCTAATTTGATTCAAGCTCAACGTGATTTCTTTGGTGCTCATACTTTCAAAAGATTAGATGCTGATTTGAATGAAAATTTTCATGCTCATTGGGAAGATAAATAACTTTTAATTTTCTTTTAATTTTCTTTTTGACAAATTTTTAGAAAAGGGAAAAAATATTTTTGGTGATAACGATAATGATAATAAATTTTTCATTTCAAATTGATTTTTAATTTTAATTTTAATTATAATTTTAATTTCAATTTTAATTTTAATTTTAATTTTAATTCAAATTTTAATTCAAATTTTAATTTTAATTTTAATTTTAATTTTTATTTCAATTTTATAAATGAATTTTAATTTTAATTTTAATTTTAATTTTGATTTTATAAATGAATTTTGATTTTGATTTTGATTTTAATTTTAATTTTAATTTTAATTTTAATTTTAATTTTAATTTTAATTTTAATTCTAATTTTAATTTTAATTTTAATTTTAATTTTATAAATGAATTTTAATTTTAATTTTAATTTTAATTTTATAAATGAATTTTAATTCAAATTTTAAATTGTTTTTATTTTTTTTGAGTATAAAGTTTAATAGAAAAAAATTCTTGGTTCTTTTTCTTTTATAAATTTGAGTTTTTGTTTTTTTAAAAGAATAATGATATGTTAATCTTTTGATAACGAGTGAATAACATTTTTATTTTTTTTGAAAATTTTTTTAAATTTTTTTTTTTTCGAGCTGTAAGAGAAAAAAATTAAGTTTTTTTCCGGCGAAGTCGGGAAAAAACCATTTTAAAAAAAGGAAAAAAAAAAATAAAAAATGGAATTCGGAGTTGAAAAGGTTAACTTTTTTGTCCTTCTGCAAAAAAAAATTTGAAAAAAAGAATTGAAAAAAGAATTGAAAAAAAGAATTGAAAAAAAGAATTGAAAAAAAGAATTGAAAAAAGAATTGAAAAAAAGAATTGAAAAAAGAATTGAAAAAGAAAAATCGAAAATTGGAACCAGAAGAAATCAAAATGATCCATATGTCATTCATTTTCGATTTGGGCAACCCTTCTTATTGTGCCCGATTTCTCCGCATCTGGAGCATCTGTAAACTCTTCTTTTCAAGGGTTGAATTTGATCAATCATCTCATTCTCTTCTTCGACGTGATCGGGTTCAGTTTCATCAATAATCAGATTTTCAGAATCTTGCTGGTTATTCTCCTTTTCTTCAATGGAATTATCGATTGTCTCTTGCACCAACTTCTGTTTCATGAATGAATCAGTCACTTCTTCCTTTATGGATAAACTTGAAAATAATTTATCCAAATCATGGTTCTGGAAATTGAAAACCCGATCAATATGACAATTAGAAAATTGGAAAATAAACCCATCTTGTGCCGTTTTCAACCTATTGATTTGGGATTCAACCATGTCTGCCTCTTTTGGTTTTTGGTTTGTATTGGTCGAATTCTCGAACAAATTTTTCCTGAATTCAGTGCTTTCTTCCCGATAAACTTGCACACTTTTGGAACTTTTATGCCCAGTAATCTGCATTATTTGTTCATCTTTCATATTCAGATCTGATAAGCGAGTGATACAGGTTGCACGCAATGAATGAAGTGTGATATGCTTATTAATATTCGCCTTAATACAAAACTCTTTAAGGAGAGAGGTCATTTTTCCATATCCCATTGGACCATTAATGAATTCAGACTGAGCACGCACTTTATGGTTGATTCCTAAAAAGAATCTTGAGCAAGTGAATTCTTTTCTCCGTTTCAAGTATTGATCTATATCCTCGATCGCTTCGCGATCGAGGATATATGTTTTAAAAGCTTTTTGATCTCTTCGTATGCCTCTTTGGAGTGTTTTTCGCTTATAGAGAATGAGTTCATAAAAGAATTTTCCTTTATCTTCCTTCTTACAAAACTGGTTCATCAATAAAGTGTGATATTCTCCTCCTCTCAATCCACAAAACTTTCCTATCTGTAAGATACAAGCCATGAGGATACCTTGTGGGGTTGAACGATCACAAGCTGATAATAACTTGATTATCTCTTCTTCCGTTAAGGATTCTGTGTGCTTTACTTCAGATTTCCCATTTTGATCCAGATCTTTCATAACATGATCAAGCACTTTTTGAAACTGAAGAAAGTTTTTGTCGTGTAGTATATCCGGTGGACTTGGTTGGGTTGATTGTTGAAGGATCCATCTTCTCCATCCGCAGGTAATATAGTAGATGGTCGAGCTGGTATAACTTTTTTCTTTCTCGGATTTGAGTTGCGGTAACAGATTGCATAAATGAAAATTGAGTTCCTTTGTGTCTAACTCCCAAATATTTTCAGTAATTCCCATTTCTCTTGCATACTTGATCCAAATATTTTTGGCGAATTGTGTGGCCTTTCTTGTTGATTTCGGGGTTGAGGATTGAGCTAGTAAATCAATTTCTTCTGGTGTTGAAAGTGAATATCTTTGTTCCATAAAGAAAAAAATAAAGAGATCAAACTGTTTTTTTTTTCTTATAGATTTAAAATCGGACTTTTAGACAATTGGACAAATTATTTTAAAAAAAAATGTCCGATAAAAAAAGATTTTAAAAAATTATCCTTCGGAGAGGAATAATTTTGTTATTTCTTTGGAAAATATTTTTATTGATTTTTGATTGATGAATAATTAGAAGTTATTTCTTTGAAAATTATTTTTTTGCAAGGGGACAAAATTATTTTCTTCTTCCTCTTCCTCTTCCTTTACTTCTACCTCTTGATTTATTTGGTTTATGAGATTTATTTCCTTTTCCATAAGGAGTTTTTGCTTTTTGATTTGTAGGACTTGAAGATTGAGTTTTTTGTTTTGGAGCTTGCAATCGAATTTGAGCAATTAAAGGAGGTAAAGCCAAAATTAATTGAGTTTCTAATAAAAAAATTCAACTTAAAATTAATTGATTTTTCAAAAAGGAAAAAAAAATTGTTATTAATTTTTTTACTTGTTTTAATTTCTTCATTTTTTTCTTTTTGATTTTCTGCTGAAAAAAAAACTTTCACTCTTCCTTTCTTAAATAATTCTCGTGGATATCCTTTATCAGCTTCAATTAAAAATTTAAATCCAAGATGACTACAAGCTTTTGCAATCTCAATAATTGTTGGTGATTCGATACATTTAGTTTTTGAAAATCTTCTCCCAAATTTATAACTAATTTTAGAATCAATATAAGAAGGATAAATGATAATGAATTTTTCTTTATTTTGTGCCATTTTAAAAAATGAAAAAATGAAAAATGAAAAATGAAAAATGAAAAATGAAAAATGAAAAATGAAAAATGAAAAATGAAAAATGAAAAATGAAAAATGAAAAATGAAAAATGAAAAAATTTTAATTTTAATTTTATAAATGAATTTTGAATTTAATTTTAATTTTGTTTTGATTTTAATTTTATAAATGAATTTTATAAATGAATTTTAAATTTAATTTTGTTTTTATAAATGAATTTTAATTTTAATTTTAATTTGAAATTTATTTTAATTTTGATTTTAAATTTGATTTTATAAATGAATTTTGATTTTGATTTTAATTTTATAAATGAATTTTATAAATGAATCTTAATTTTCATTCGAATTTTCATTTGGATTTTGATTATCAAACTCTTCTATTAATAAATCAATTAAATTTGGATTTGATTCATTTAATTCAAAATAATCACTCGCCTGTTCTAATTCATCGATAATTTCTTGTGTAATTTCTATTCCTTCTTTAATTTGATTTGTATAAATCCAATATTCTAAAATTTCAAATGCTTCATCACTTAATTCACTATAATCATTTACTTGATTAGAACTATCTTCTGTTACAGATAAAAACATCCCTCGATATAATTCACTTCTCATTATTAATATTAATTTGGGAAACTTGATTTCTTTTTCTTCTCTTTGAATTATAAAATCTTTTTCTTTTTCTGAAAAATATATTCTTTGCATATTTTCATTTAAATCTTCTTCTTCTTTCAACAATCTTCGTATTTCTTTATATAATTTGGAATATGTTTTTTTACTCGAATAAATCATTTCAAATATTTGATTTGCTTCTTCTTTGGTTTTTTTTGAAATAATTTCTTGGAGTTGTTCAAATTGATTTTGATTTTGATTTTTGATCTTTTAATCTATATTTCAATATTAGTTTATGAGCTTCAATCGTTTCGTTTTCATTTTTTGTTTTAAATGAAATATCACAAAATTCTTTTCTTTGAAATAGTTTTATCAGATCAATTTGGAGATTGGAAAAAACGGGAGAATAATAAAGAAATGAAGTTGCATCACCACAAGAAAGATGATAACTAGAAATATCAAACAACAATTCAGGGATTTGAATTTGGGTTGGGATGGATTGGATATTTGTGTTTCCAATTCCCAGCTGTCCATGATGATTTCTGCCAAATCCGATTAATTTCCCTTTGGATGTTAAAATCAAAGTATGATGATCTCCAACACGAAATTCAAGAATATTATCATTTTCAAATAAAGGTGATTTGATTTCAGTAAATTCATAAGCATTTTCGTCTTCATTGCCAAGCCCATTATATTGATAATCTCCACATGAATAAAGTGTTCCGTTTTGATTTTCATCTTCAACAAGCATTACTGAATGAGTCCATCCAGTCTGAATATCAATTATTTTTCCCTTGGGAATGTTTTTGACATGAGCAATTTGATTGATTTCATCTTTTTTAATTGATTTTCCCAATCCAACTTGACCAGAATCATTATCTCCACAAACAAATAATTCTTGATTTGAATTTAAAAGAAAAACAAGAGAACAATTTCCTGAAAATATTCTCGAAACATTTTCCATCATTAAAATTGGTTTTTCTGCTTTGCGAATTAATCCAAGACCAAGTTGGCCATAACCATTTGAACCAATTCCATAAACATTTCCCTTTTCACTTAATAAATAAACAGAACGAAAACCAGAAACAATATCTTGAATTACTTGATCATTGGGATCTTCAATTAATGATGAAATATTGATAAATTGTTTTGGATTATTTGAACTAATATTTATTCCTTTTGCGAAAAACTTCTCCTTCTTCAGTTAAAAGACAAAAAACATAATCTCCTCCTGATATTTTTTTAATATTTTCAATCGGAATTTCTTGTGGATTTTGATTTGAATCTCTTTCTCTTAAACATTGAACAACTTTACCATTTTCAAAAAGAAAACTTGTTGCAATTATTCCTGATGTTATTTGTTTGATTTGTTTTTCTGAGTCGAAAAGATCTAAATGTATTGGTTTTGATATTTTTGATGGTTGATATGGCAAAAGTTGTCGAAATTTATTTTGACCAAAAAAAAAGAGATCATTGATTTTTTTATTTTTGGATGCACTTAATTGCATGATTTATTGTAAAGTTTGTAATGTTTAAAAAAAAAAAAATAAAACAAAATGAGGAAAAAAAATGATTTTAAAAAAAATGGTTTCAAAAAAAATTAATCAAAATTTTTTATTTGTTGAGTTGGATTTTTAGTTCGAGTAAATTAAAAATTTTAATTTTGATTTTTGATTTTAATTTTAATTTTAATTTTAATTTTAATTTTAATTTTGATTTTAATTTTAATTTTAATATTAAATTTTAATTTTAATTTTGATTTTTGATTTTGATTTTAATTTCAATTTTAATTTTAATTTCAATTTCAATTTTAATTTTAATTTTTAATTTTAATTTTGATTTTAATTTTAATTTTAATTTTAAATTTAATTTTGATTTTAATTTTAATTTTGATTTTAATTATTAAATTTTTTAATTAATAAATCAAATAAATTTGGATTTGTTTGATTTAATTGAAAATAATCAATTCCTGTTTCTAGTTCATCAATAATTTCTTGTGTAATTTTAATTTCATCTTTAATTTGATTTGAATAAATCCAATATTCAAATATTTGAAATGATTTATTACTTAATTCACTATAATCTGTAACTTTATTAGATTTATCTTCAGTTACAGATAAAAACATTCCTCGATATAATTCACTTCTCATTATTAATATTAATTTAGGAAATTTATATTGTTTTTCTTTTCTTTCAATTATAAAATCTTTTTCATTTTCATTTAAATAAATTCTTTTCATTGTTTCTTCTATTTTTTCATTTAAATTTATAATTTCTTTAATTTCAGAATATAATATTGGATTTATTTTGGAATTATTTGAATAAATCATTTCAAATATTTGATTTGATTCTTTAATTGATTTATTTGAAATAATTTCTTGAAGTTTTTCAATTTGATTTTGATTTTCATTTAATCTATATTTCAATATTAATTTATGAGCTTCAATTATTTCTCCATTTTCTGTTTTAAATGAAATATCACAAAATTCTTTTCTTTCAAATAATTTTATCAGATCTTCTTCAAGATTGGAAAAAGAAGGAGCAGAATAATAAATAAATGATTTAAGATATCCACAATAAATATGATAATTAGAAATATCTTCATTAAATCTTAATTTAGGAAGTTCAATTTGAATTGGAATTAATTGATGGTTTGTACCTTCTATTTCTAATTGACCATCATAGTTATATCCAAATCCTATTATTTTATTATTGGATGTTAAAATCAAAGTATGATTATATCCACAAGAAAATTCAAGAATATTATCATCATTTTCAAATAAAGGTGATTTGATTTCAGTAAATTCATTTGTATATTTATCTCCTTTGCCAAGTCCATTATAATCATTATCTCCACATGAATAAAGTTTTCTTTTTAGATTTTCATCTTCAATCAACATTATTGAATGTTCACATCCGATTTGGATATCAATTATTTTACCTTTTGGAATATTTTTAATTTGAATTGGTTGTAAAATTTCTTTTTTTCGATATCCTAATCCAAGTGTTCCATGATTATTTTTACCACATCCAAATAATTCTTGATTTGAATTTAAAAGAAAAACATGAGAACAATTTCCTGAAAATATTTTAGAAACATTTTTCATCATTAAAATTGGTTTTTGTGATTTTCTTTTTTTTTTGTTATTTGATTGAAAAGCAATTTGACTAAAATGATTATCACCAATTCCATAAGCATTTTGATTTGAACTTAATAAGTAAATTGAACTTTCTCCTGAAACAATATCTTGAATTACTCTATCATTTGGATCTTCAATTAATGATGAAATATTGATAAATCTATTTGGATTTTTTGAATTAACATGTCTTCCTTTGGCAAATACATTTCCTTCTATTGTTAAAAAAGCTTCATTTTGATAACCAACAATTACTTTTTGAATATTTTCAATTTGGACTTTTTGAGGATTTTGATTTGAATCTCTTGAATATTCTATTGCTTTTCCATTTTTAAAAAGGAAAATTGTTGAAAAATAACCTGATGAAATTTGTTTAATTTGTTTTTCATTTTCATTTTCATTTTCATTTTCATTTTCATTTTCATTTTCATTTTCAAATTTAAATTGAATTGGTTTTGTTATTTTATTTGGCTCATTTTTGATAAGTTTTGGAAATTGATTATCACCAAAAAATATAATTTCATTCATTTTCTGAAAAGAAAAAAATGAAAAAATGAAAAAAATTTTTAATTTTAATTTTAATTTTAATTTTAATTTTTGATTTTAATTTTAATTATTAATTTTTGATTTTAATTTTAATTTTAATTTTAATTTTAATTTTAATTTTGATTTTTAAATTTCTTAATTAATAAATCAAATAAATTTGGATTTGTTTGATTTAATTGAAAATAATCAATTCCTGTTTCTAGTTCATCAATAATTTCTTGTGTAATTTGAATTTCATCTTTAATTTGATTTGAATAAATCCAATATTCAAATATTTGAAATGATTTATTACTTAATTCACTATAATCTGTAACTTTATTTGAAGTATCATTTATTACAGATAAAAACATTCCTCGATATAATTCACTTCTCATTATTAATATTAATTTTGGAAATTTATATTGTTTTTCTTTTTTTTCAATTATAAAATCTTTTTCATTTTCATTTTCATTTAAATAAATTCTTTTCATTGTTTCTTCAATTTTTTCATTTAAATTTATAATTTCTTTAATTTCAGAATATAATATTGGATTTATTTTGGAATTATTTGAATAAATCATTTCAAATATTTGATTTGATTCTTTAATTGATTTATTTGAAATAATTTCTTGAAGTTTTTCAATTTGATTTTGATTTTGATTTAATCTATATTTTAATATTAATTTATGAGCTTCAATTATTTCTCCATTTTTGGTTTTAAATGAAATATCACAAAATTCTTTTCTTTTAAATAATTTTATCAAATCTTCTTCAAGATTGGAAAAAGAAGGAGGAGAATAATAAAGAAATGATTTGAGATATCCACAATAAATATGATAATTAGAAATATCTTCATTAAATCTTAATTTAGGAAGTTCAATTTGAATTGGAATTAATTGATGATTTGTATCTTCAGTTCCTAATTGATCAGAATAATTATATCCAAATCCTATCATTTTATTATTGGATGTTAAAATCAAAGTATGATTAGTTCCAACAGAAAATTCAAGAATATTATCATTTTCAAATAAAGATGATTTGATTTCAGTAAATTTATTTGTATATTTATCTCCTTTGCCAAGTCCATTATAATCATCATCTCCACATGAATAAAGTTTTCTTTTTAGATTTTCATCTTCAATCAAAATTATTGAATGTTCAAATCCGATTTGGATATCAATTATTTTACCTTTTGGAATATTTTGAATTTGAATTGGTTGTAAAATTTCTTTTTTTCGATATCCTAATCCAAGTGTTCCATGATTATTTTTACCGCATCCAAATAATTCTTGATTTGAATTTAAAAGAAAAACATGAGAACAATTTCCTGAAAATATTTTAGAAACATTTTTCATCATTAAAATTGGTTTTTCTGATTTTCTTTTTTTTTTGTTATTTGATTGAAAAGCAATTTGACTAAAATGATTATCACCAATTCCATAAGCATTTTGATTTGAAGTTAATAAGTAAATTGAATTGTATCCTGAAACAACATCTTGAATTACTCTATCATTTGGATCTTCAATTAATGATGAAATATTGATAAATTTATTTGGATTTTTTGAATTAACATGTCTTCCTTTGGCAAATACATTTCCTTCTTTTGTTAAAAAAGCTTCATTTTGATAACCAACAGTTACTTTTTGAATATTTTCTTTAATTTGGATTTTTTGAGGATTTTGATTTGAATCATTTAAATATTCTATTGCTTTTCCATTTTTAAAAAGGAAAATTGTTGAAAAAGAACTTGATGAAATTTGTTTAATTTGTTTTTCATTTTCATTTTCATTTTCATTTTCATTTTCATTTTCATTTTCATTTTCATTTTCATTTTCATTTTCATTTTCAAATTTAAATTGAATTGGTTTTGTTATTTTATCTGGTTCATTTTTGATAAGTTTTGGATATTGATTATAACCAAAAAATAAACAATCATTCATTTTCGAAAAAGAAAAAAATGAAAAAATGAAAAAATGAAAAAATGAAAAAAATTTTTAATTTTGATTTTGATTTTGATTTTATTTTTAATTTTTAATTTTAATTTTAATAAATTTTAATTAAATTTTTATTTGTTTTTGATTTAATTGAAAATAAATCAATTCCTGTTTTAGTTCATCAATAATTTCAATTGTAATTTGAATTTTCTTCTTTTTAATTTGATTTTTATTTGATAAAAATCCAATATTCAAATATTTGAAATGATTTATTACTTAATTCACTATAATCTGTAACTTTATTTGATTTATCTTCAGTTACAGATAAAAACATTCCTCGATATAATTCACTTCTCATTATTAATATCAATTTAGGAAATTTATATTGTTTTTCTTTTCTTTCAATAATAAAATCTTTTTCATTTTCATTTTCATTTAAATAAATTCTTTTCATTGTTTCTTCAATTTTTTCATTAGAATTTATAATTTCTTTAATTTCAGAATATAATTTTGGATTTATTATTCTGTTTGAATAAATCATTTCAAATATTTGATTTGATTCTTTAATTGATTTTTTTGAAATAATTTCTTGAAGTTTTTCAATTTGATTTTGATTTTCATTTAATCTATATTTTAATATTAATTTATGAGCTTCAATTATTTCTCCATTTTCTGTTTTAAATGAAATATCACAAAATTCTTTTCTTTTAAATAATTTTATCAAATCTTCTTCAAGATTGGAAAAAGAAGAGTAACTATAAATAAATGATTTATGATATCCACAAGAAACATGATAATTGGAAATATTTTCATTAAATCTTAATTTAGGAAGTTCAATTTGGTTTGGAATTTTTTGCTTTTTTGTATCTCCAGTTCCTAATTCACCATTTAAATTGCTTCCAAATACTATCATTTTATTATTGGAAGTTAAAATCAAAGTATGATTATATCCACAAGAAATTTCAATAATATCATCATTTTCAAATAAAGATGATTTTATTTTAGTAAATTCATAAGTATCTTCGTATTCTTTGCCAAGTCCATTATAATGATAACTTCCACATGAATAAAGTTTTCTTTTTGGATTTTGATTTTGATTTTCATTTTCAACCAACATTATTGAATAAGCATATCCACATTGAATATCAATTATTTTGCCTTTTGGAATATTTTGGATTTTTTTTAGTTTTTTTCGTATTTTCTTTTTTGATCCAAATCCAAGTTGACCATTGAAATTATTACCACATCCAAATAATTCTTGATTTGAATTTAAAAGAAAAACAAAACTTGAAGAATTTCCTGAAAATATTTTAGAAACATTTTTCATCATTAAAATTGGTTTTTCTGTTTTTGAAAGTGTTTTAGAACCAAGTTGACTAGAACCATTTGAGCCAATTCCATAAGCATTTTGATTTGAAGTTAATAAGTAAATTGAAAATCTTCCTGAAACAATATCTTCAATTACTTTATCATTTGGATCTTCAATTAATGATGAAATATTGATAAATTCATTTGGATTTTTTGAATTAATATAATCTCCTTTGGCAAATACATTTCCTTCTATTGTTAAAACAGCTTCATTTCCATGACCAACAGTTACTTTTTGAATATTTTCTTCAATTTGAATTTTTTCAGGATTTGGATTTGAATCATTTTGATTTAAATATTCTATTGCTTTTCCATTTTTAAAAAGGAAAATTGTTGATAAATGACCTGTTGAAATTTGTTTAATTTGTTTTTCATTTTCATTTTCATTTTCAAATTTAAATTGAATTGGTTTTTTTATTGTATTTGGTTCATTTTTGAAAAGTTTTGGATTTTTATTTAAACCCAAAAATAAACAATCATTCATTTTCTGAAAAGAAAAAAATGAAAAAATGATTTTGAATTTTATTTTAAACCATCAAACAAAATTAAATCAATTATTGAATTTGGATTTAATTGATAGTAATCTTTTACATCATAAAGTTCTTCAATAATTTGATTATTTAATTTTGTTTCTTCAAATTCATCATGATAAAGGAAATAAATTAATTGATTAATTGTTTCAAATGATTTTTTTGAGTAGTCGTGAACTTTATTTGATTTATCTGAAATATTTAATTGAAACATTCCTTTGAATAATTCACTTCTTATCATTAGAATTAATTTATGAACCTTAATTTCTTTTTCGTCAACAATTATTGTGAAATCTTTTGTTTCATTTTGATGATAAAATTTTGTAAAATCTTTCAATATTCCTTTTCTTCTTGATTTCTTTTCAATCCAATCTGAATCAATTCCAATTTCTTTGAAAAAGCTTTCAATGATTTCTTTTTGTTTTTCTATTTTATTTAAATGATTTTCCTTTATTTTGGAAATTTCTTTGTTTTCTTCATGGAATTGTTCAAAAGGAAGGATTAATTTGAGATGATTTTTAAGAGCTTTGTTGTATCGATTTTGGAGATGTAAAAAATCTGTTAAAATTTTGGAGAAATTTTCAAAATCATAAATTCCAGAATAAATAAAATTGAGCACAATTTCAACAGTTTCTTTTGATTTCTGAGAACAATTTTTGATAAATTGTTGTAAAATTGTTTCATTTTGATCCAATCTCATTAATAAAATTTGTTGATGAGCTTGGAAAGTAAAAGAATCATTTGATTTAATTCCCAAATCAGAAAAATTATCATTAGATTTTAAGAAGTTTTGTGAATCTTGATTAAAAGAGTAAATTTGAGTAAATAAATCTATATATTCTTGTTTAATTTGTGTATCTAGCAAATCATAAATATTTGCATTGTTCAAGAGTAAAATTTCGATTAAATATTCACGATTATTTTGTGCTGCAAAGTATAAAGGAGTTCGGTTTTGTGCTGTTTTGATATTGACATCAGCACCATTTTGAATCAAATATTGGATAATTTTAAATACATTCTTTCGTGGAAGTGAAAAAGCAAAATGAAAGGGAGTACTTTTGCTATTTTCACTTTGTGCATTTATGTTTGCTCCTTTTTCAACAAGAATCTTGACCATTTCAAATACATTTTTTTCTTGGTAATGAAATATATAATGCAAAGGTGTTTCTTTTGTATATTGCAGAGAGTTTACGTTTGCTCCTTTCTCAACAAGAAATCTCATCATTTCACAAGTATTTCCTTTTTGGGAATGATCCTTACAAACTAAATGCAGTATTGTTTCATCCAATACATTTTGTATATTTACATCTGCTCCTTTTTCAACAAGATACTTGATAATTTCAAAAGAATTTACTTTTTGAAATTGATAAACCAAATGTAAAGGTGTTTGATTTTCAGTTGTTTTGACATTGATATCTGCTCCTTTTTCAACAAGATACTTGATAATTTCAAAACCTTTTCGACTTTGCCATTGACAAACCAAATGTAAAGGTGTTTGATCTAATTTTGTTTTGGCATTGATATCTGTTCCTTTTTCAACAAAATACTTGATAATTTCAACTGAATTTATTTTTTGAAATTGACAAACCAAATGTAAAGGTGTTTGATTTAATTTTGTTTTGGCATTGATATCTGTTCCTTTTTCAACAAAATACTTGATAATTTCAACTGAATTTTTTTTTTGAAATTTGCAAACCAAATGTAAAGGTGTTTGATTTAATTTTGTTTTGGCATTGATATCTGTTCCTTTTTCAACAAGATACTTAATAATTTCAACTGAATTTTTTTTTTGCCATTGACAAATCAAATGTAAAGGTGTTTGATTTAATTTTGTTTTGGCATTGATATCTGTTCCCTTTTTGATTGATGATTTGATCTTTTCCAATAAATTTTTTGGATTTTTTTCTTTACAAATATTTAATAATTGTTTTTTCATTTTCTTAATTTTCTGAAAAATGAAAAATGAAAAAAAGAAAAAAATTAATTTTAATTTTTAATTTTAATTTTGATTATTAAATTTGTTAATTAATAAATCAAGTAAATTTGGATTTGTTTGATTTAATTGAAAATAATCAATTCCTCTTTCTAATTCTTCAATTATCTCTTGTGTAATTTGAATTTCTTCTTTTATTTGATTTGAATAAATCCAATATTCAAATATTTGAAATGATTTATTACTTAATTCACTATAATCTGTAACTTTATTTGATTTATCTTCAGTTACAGATAAAAACATTCCTCGATATAATTCACTTCTCATTATTAATATTAATTTGGGAAATTTATATTGTTTTTCTTTTCTTTCAATTATAAAATCTTTTTCATTTTCATTTTCATTTAAATAAATTCTTTTCATTGTTTCTTCTATTTTTTCATTGGAATTTATAATTTCTTTAATTTCAAAATATAATTTTGGATTTATTATTCTGTTTGAATAAATCATTTCAAATATTTGATTTGATTCTTTAATTGATTTATTTGAAATAATTTCTTGAAGTTTTTCAATTTGATTTTGATTTTGATTTAATCTATATTTCAATATTAATTTATGAGCTTCAATTATTTCTCCATTTTTGGTTTTAAATGAAATATTACAAAATTCTTTTCTTCTAAATAGTTTTATCAAATCTTCTTCAAGATTGGAAAAAGAAGGAGAAGAATAATAAAGAAACGAATTAGAATATCCACAAGAAACATGATAATTAGAAATATCTTCATTAAATCTTAATTTAGGAAGTTCAATTTGAATTGGAATTGATTGATTTTTTATATCTTCAGTTCCTAATTGGAAATAATAATTATTTCCAAATCCAATCAATTTTGAATTGGATGTTAAAATCAAAGTATGATTATATCCAACAGAAATTTCAAGAATATTATCATCATTTTCAAATAAAGATGATTTGATTTCAGTAAATTTATTTGTATATTTATCTCCTTTGCCAAGTCCATTATATCCGAGAATAACCACATGAATAAATTTTTCTTTTTAGATTTTCATCTTCAATCAACATTATTGAATGTTCATTTCCACATTGAATATCAATTATTTTGCCTTTTGGAATATTTTGAATTTGAATTGGTTGTAAAATTTCTTTTTTTCGATATCCTAATCCAAGTGTTCCATGATTATTTTTACCACATCCAAATAATTCTTGATTTGAATTTAAAAGAAAAACATGAGAACAATTTCCTGAAAATATTTTAGAAACATTTTTCATCATTAAAATTGGTTTTTCTGATTTTCTTTTTTTTTTGTTATTTGATTTAAAAGCAATTTGACTAAAATGATTATCACCAATTCCATAAGCATTTTGATTTGAACTTAATAAGTAAAATGAACTATCTCCTGAAATAATATCTTGAATTATTCTATCATTTGGATCTTCAATTAATGATGAAATATTAATAAATTTATTTGGATTTTTTGGATTAGCATTTCTTCCTTTGGCAAATGCATTTCCTTCTATTGTTAAAATAGCTTCATTTTGCCAACCAACAATTACTTTTTGAATATTTTCAATTTGAATTTTTCAGGTTTTTGAATTGAATTTCTTGAATATTCTATTGCTTTTCCATTTTTAAAAAGGAAAATTGTTGAAAAATAATTTGATGAAATTTGTTTAATTTGTTTTTCATTTTCATTTTCATTTTCATTTTCAAATTTAAATTGAATTGGTTTTTTTATTTTATCTGGTTCATTTTTGAAAAGTTTTGAATATCGATTTAAACCAAAAAATATAATTTCATTCATTTTTGAAAAGAAAAAAATGAAAAAAAGAAAAAAATTAATTTTAATTTTTAATTTTAATTTTAATTATTAAATTTATTAATTAATAAATCAAATAAATTTGGATTTGTTTGATTTAATTGAAAATAATCAATTCCTATTTCTAATTCATCAATAATTTCTTGTGTAATTTTAATTCCATCTTTAATTTGATTTGAATAAATCCAATATTCAAATATTTGAAATGATTTATTACTTAATTCACTATAATCTGTAACTTTATTAGAAGTGTCATTTGTTACAGATAAAAACATTCCTCGATATAATTCACTTCTCATTATTAATATTAATTTTGGAAATTTATGTTGTTTTTCTTTTCTTTCAATTATAAAATCTTTTTCATTTTCTTTTTCATTTAAATAAATTCTTTTCATTGTTTCTTCAATTTTTTCATTTAAATTTATAATTTCTTTAATTTCAGAATATAATTTTGGATTTATTATTCTGTTTGAATAAATCATTTCAAATATTTGATTTGATTCTTTAATTGATTTATTTGAAATAATTTCTTGAAGTTTTTCAATTTGATTTTGATTTTCATTTTGATTTAATCTATATTTCAATATTAATTTATGAGCTTTGATTATTTCTCCATTTTTGGTTTTAAATGAAATATCACAAAATTCTTTTCTTCTAAATAGTTTTATCAAATCTTCTTCAAGATTGGAAAGAGAAGGAGGAGAATAATAAAGAAATGAATTGAAATATCCACAATAAATATGATAATTAGAAATATTTTCATTAAATCTTAATTTAGGAAGTTCAATTTGAATTGGAATTGGCTGATATTTTGTCTCTTCAATTCCTAATTGACCAAAGGAATTATTTCCAAATCCTATTAATTTTGAATTTGATGTCAAAATCAAAGTATGACTATATCCAACAGAAAAATCAAGAATATTATCATCATTTTCAAATAAAGATGATTTGATTTCAGTAAATTCATAAGTATTTTCATTTTCTTTGCCAAGTCCATTATATTCATAATTCCCGCATGAATAAAATTTTATTTTTCCATTTTCATCTCCAATCAACATTATTGAATGAAAATATCCACATTGAATATCAATTATTTTGCCTTTTGGAATATTTTTAATTTGAATTGGTTGTAAAATTTCTTTTTTTCGATATCCTAATCCAAGTGTTCCATGATTATTTTTACCACATCCAAATAATTCTTGATTTGAATTTAAAAGAAAAACAAAAAGTGAATTATTTCCTGAAAATATTTTAGAAACATTTTTCATCATTAAAATTGGTTTTTCTGATTTTCTTTTTTTTTTGTTATTTGATTTAAAAGCAATTTGACTAAAATGATTATCACCAATTCCATAAGCATTTTGATTTGAGGTTAATAAGTAAATTGAAAAGTATCCAGAAACAATATCTTCAATTATTCTATCATTTTTATCTTCAATTAATGATGAAATATTGATAAATCGATTTGGATTTTTTGGATTAATATTTTTTCCTTTAGCAAATACATTTCCTTCTTTTGTTAAAATAGCTTCATTTTGCCAACCAACAGTTACTTTTTGAATATTTTCATCAATTTGGATTTTTTGAGGATTTTCTCTTGAATTTCTTGAATATTCTATTGCTTTTTCATTTTTAAAAAGGAAAATTGTTGAAAAATAATCTGATGAAATTTGTTTAATTTGTTTTTCATTTTCATTTTCATTTTCATTTTCAAATTTAAATTGAATTGGTTTTGTTATTCTATCTTTTTCATTTTTGAAAAGTTTTGGATATCTATTTAAACCAAAAAATAAACATTCATTCATTTTCTTTATATTTTTTATAAAGAAAAAAAATGAAAAAAAAAAAATTTGATTTTTTTCATTTCAATTTTTTTCATTTTTTTTCTTCTAAAATGTTTTTTTATCCAAATAAAAAACCAAACAATCCAAAGAATAAAATTGATAAATTTGACTCACATTATCTATTTGGAAATTCAAAATGGCGACAATTAACGGCCAAAAATGGGGATAAAGTTGAACTATTAAAAAGAAGAACTGAGACAGTAGTATATGGACACAAGCTGTGGTTTTTTGGAGGAGGAATATCAAGAACAGAAGTTTATGATCATTTCTATAATTTTGATTTGCGATCACATGAAGTAAGAAAAATCGAACCAAATATCAGCTTCCCACCACCACCTGCACGTTGGGGACATAAGGCATGTGTTCTGGACAATAAAATGTATGTGTTCGGCGGACACGGCAAGGATAGTTATCTCAATGATTTATGGGAGTATGAATTCATGACAAACAAATGGGTCCAAATTAACGGAAATGGCGAAGTTCCCGAAAATCGCTCAGATCACTCGCTTACCCCTTATGTCTCCCCTCAAGGAAAGTCTTTTCTTTTTGTTTACGGCGGTTGGGATGGTGATATTAATGAATATCATATTGATAGTTTTTATCGCTTTGATTTGGAATCAAAAGTCTGGTCACAAATTCGCTCAGATTCTTTTATTCCAGAAAAAATGCCAGTTTCTCTTCATGTCATGTTTCCGTATAATAATTTCCTTTATATTTTTAGTGGAAAAGACCATAAAAACGAAGTTGATACTAACAGATTTTTCAGATATGATATTTCAACAGATTTTTGGCAAAAAATTAACCCTTTTCAATGGCAAGATGATGAAAACATTCAGCAAAATTTACCCGATTTTCAAAAATTACGATCTCAAAGATTTTTGGAATTGAAAGAAAATCACAAAAAATCAAAATCAAATCAAAAACCAAAATCAAATCAATACAGATTTTCTTTTTTCCGTTCGATTTCAAAGAAAAGTGTTGTTGCCAAACCGCCTCCAAGAACAGTTAGTGCAGGATGTGTTTTTGATAACAAACTGCTTGTTTTTGGTGGTTATACTTCTTTTGACGATAATATTTTGCACTATTTTGATATAAACAAAAATTCTTGGTTTGAAGTTGATACTCAACAGCCAGTAGAAGAAATTCCTGCACCAAGATTTGGACATGATTTGGTTCTTTATGAAAATAAATTAATTGCTTGTTTTGGCGTCAGTTGTATGGGCTCAGATCTTTATAATGATATTTACGAGCTTGAAATGGAATATCCTTTAATTGATGAAATGAAGATTTTTTTCAACGATATTCGCAGTTCTGTTTATGATATTGAGTTCTCCACTTTGGACCACCAAAAAGTCGTTGCTAATCGTTGTTTTATCTCCCAAAGATGTCCTAATGTTTCTTTGGAAAATATCATCATTGCTTTCATGTCTCATCTTTTGGTTGATGTTGAAGATGTTCTTTTTTACATTTATACCGGTCGTTATCGTCAATCAAATTTTACTAATTCTGGTTTACTTTCTCTTTCTAAAAGGCTCGAACTCAAACATTTAGAGAGATTGTGTTTATGTGATAGTAGTAATACAAATGAAAACCAGAATACTATTTTGGAAGATTATGCAAAACTTTATGAAAGGTTAGATTAAATTTTAAATTTTAAAAAATTTTTAAAAAGAATTTATTCAATTACATGAAATTTAAAAAAATTATTTTTTAGACGAAATGAAAATGGTGATTTTATTCTTGATGTTCAAGGAAAAGAAATCCTTACTCATCGATTTATGCTTGCTGCAAGAAGTCAACTTTTTTGTGGAATGTTTCTTTCTGTTCAAGATGAATCCAACAGAGTTCCAGATTACAGTGGTCGAAAACCAGAATCAATAGAAAAACTTATTGAATTCATTTACACTCATCGTTTATCATCTTTATCAACTCCAATTTGTTTGGATCTTCTTGGAGCAAGTTCTTTTTTTGGATTGAAGGATAATACTCTTGATATTCTTTGTTGTCGACATCTTGTTTCAACTAGTTCAATTACTTCTGAAAATGTTTTGGATATTTACGATAAAATTTTAACTTTCCAAATTCAAGAATTCCAACAAGAAATTGAAGATTTCATTCGTAAAAATATTGATAATATTAAGGATTCTTCTTCTTGGAAAAAATATATAGAAATTGATCCTGATAGATTTATTTTTTTGGATCAAAAACCTGAAGTTAAAGAAGAATTAAATTCTGAAAATACAAATAAAGATGAGTATGAAGATGAACAAATTCGTTTTTTTGAAGCTTTAAATTCATATCATGAAAATCAATATCTTCGAAATTCTGATATTGATTCTTATTCTGAATCTGATGATTATTATGGTGATCAAAACGATGATCAAAATGATGATCAAAATGATGATCAAAATGATGGAAATGATCAAAATGATGGAAATGGTTCAGGTTCAACTTCTCAACAAAAATGAAAATCTTTTTTTTTTTTTTCTTCAAATAAAAATTCTTTCATTGATTAAAAAAAAAAACAAATTTAAAAAATTTCACACTTTTTTTGATTTTGATTTGGATTTTGATTTTGATTTTGATTTTGATTTGGATTTTGGTTTTGATTTAAATTTTGATTTATATTTTGATTTGAATTTGAATTTAAATTCAATTTTGGATTTTCTTCAATATTTTTAATTATTCTTCCTTTATGAGTTTTGTTATATAGATCAATTGCTGAAGAAACTAAATTTGGATTAAGTTCATTTAATTGAAAATAATCCATTGCTTTCTTTAATTCTTCGATAATTTCTTTCGTAATTTTAATTCCTTCTTTAATTTGATTTGAATAAATCCAATATTCTAATATTTGAAATGATTCAGTACTTAATTCACTATAATCTGTAACTTCATTTGAATCATCTTCTGTTACAGCTAAAAACATTCCTCGATATAATTCACTTCTCATTATTAATATTAATTTGGGAAATTTATATTCTTTTTCTTCTCTTTTGATAGTAAAATCTTTTTCATTTTCATTCTCATTCAAATAAATTCTTTTAATTGTTTCAATAATACTTTCTTCGTTCAAAAGTTCTTGAATTGAAGATTCTAAATTGATTGATGTGATCTGCTTATTTGAATAAATTGTTGGAAATATTTGATTTGCCTCTTTAAGTGTTTTTAGTGAGATGATGCTTCTGAGCTTTCCCAATTGATTTTGATAGTCTTTTAATCTGTATTTCAATATTAATTGATGAGCTCCAATTTGCTGGTTATCGATTGTATCAAAAAGAACATCACAAAATTCTTGTCTTTGGAATAATTCAACCAAATCAGCATGAAGACTTGTAAATAAAGATGAATAAAGAAAAGATACTTCATCGCCACAAGAAATATGATAATTGGAAATATCAAAAGACAATTTCGGAAGTTGTATTCTGATTGGGGTTAAATAGTTGTTGATATTTCCTGATATTTGCATTAATCCATTGGTTCTTCCAAATCCGATCAATTTCCCATTGGAAGTTAAAATGAGAGTGACCAATTCAGCTGTTCTCATTTCGAGAATATTCTCATCTGGATCCAATGGAGTTTTGATTTCAGTAAATTCTGTTTTCCTTTCTTTGACTTGATATCGATTATAAACTCGACCTCCACATGAATAAATTTTTCTTATATCGCTTTTCTCTTCAATGAGCATGACTGAATGGTCATGTCCCATTCGGATATCAAGTATTTTTCCCTCAGGAAGATTTTCAATTTGCGTTAATGTTTTGATTTCTTCTTTTCCTTTTATCAATCCAAGTTGGCCATATTGATTATCTCCACAACAAAATAATTTTTGATTTGAAGTTAAAAGAAAAACGGAATGTGAATAACTTCCTGAATAAATTTTAGAAACATTGCTCATCATGAAAATGGGTTTTTCTGATTTCTCCAATTTTTTAGTTTTATCTTCTGGTTTATAACCAAGTTGATGCCAATAATTTGAACCAATTCCATAAGAATTTCCATTTTCACTGAGTAAATAAACTGAATTAGCTCCACAAACAACATCTGAAATTATTCTATCTCTTGGATATTCAATCAAATTTGAAATATTCCTAAACGGATCATCTTTTATTGGATTTTCATCTTCTCTTGTCATAATAACTTCTCTTTCTGTAGTTAAAAATGCTATCATTTTAAACCCAGCTGATACTTTTCTTATATTTTCAATTGACAGTTTTTCACTTATATTTGCTTTTTTGTAATATTCAATTACTTTTCCATTTTCTAAAAGGAAAATTGTTGAAAATTCTCCTGAAGCTATTTGTTTCACTTGTGATTCTTCTTCTAAAAAATTAAATTTTTTGCATTTGATAATTTGTGATGATTTCTGTTGTTGGATATGATATTTTTTAATTTCAAAAGTCCAAATATCATTTATTTTTTTAAATTTGCTCATTAAAATAAAAAATGAAAAAAAATGAAAAAAATGAAAAAAATGAAAAAAAAAATTATAAAATGAAACAATTCGAATTTTTCTTTTTGAGATCTTCACTGATATGAGAATTTAAATCTTTTCCTTTTTCTTTTTCATTATTATTATTATCTTTTTCATCATTATTATTATTATCTTTTTCATTATTATTATTATCTTTTCATTATTATTATTATTATTATCTTTTTCATTATCATTATTATTATTATCTTTTTCTTTCTTTTTTATCCTCTTTTTACGATTTTTGTTCAAATAATCAATTGTTGAAGAAACTATATTTGGATTTATTGGATTTAATTGAAAATAATCCATTCCTCTTTCAAGTTCTTCAAGTATTTCTTTTGTGATTTTTGATCCTTCTTTAATTTGATTTGTATAAATCCAATATTCTAATATTTCAAATGATTCATTACTTAATTCACTATAATCTGTAACTTTATTTGAATCATCTTCAGTTACAGATAAAAACATTCCTCGATATAATTCACTTCTCATTATTAATATTAATTTGGGAAATTTATATTTCTTTTCTTTTTTTTCAATTGTAAAATCTTTTTCATTTTCATTTAAATAAATTCTTTTCATTGTTTCTTCAATTCTTTCACTTTCATTTATAATTTCTTTAATTTCAGAATATAATTTTGGATTTATTATTCTGTTTGAATAAATCATTTCAAATATTTGATTTGATTCTTTAATTGATTTTTTTGAAATAATTTCTTGAAGTTTTTCAATTTGATTTTGATTTTGATTTTGATTTAATCTATATTTCAATATTAATTTATGAGCTTCAATTATTTCTCCATTTTCGGTTTTAAATGAAATATCACAAAATTCTTTTCTTTGTAATAAATTATTCAAATCATCTTCAAGATTGGAAAAAAACGAAGAGTAAAGAAAAAAATTCTCCGTTATTCCACAAATTTGGTAACTGAAAATATCAAATGGTAAATGAGAAAGATCAAATTCCTTGGCAGGTTGATACTCAGTTTTGTTATTTATCAAATGATCAAAAGTAGATTCCCAAAATTGAAAGAGTTTGCGATTAGAAGTTAAAAAAAAAGTATAAGTATTTCCAACAGAAATTTGGAGAATATCATCATTTTCAAATAGAGGTGATTTAAATTCAATAAATTCTTCTGTTTTTTTTTTCTTATTTGGATATATTCCAGTAATCCCAGACAAATAAAGCTTTTTTTCGCCGGTTTCCTCATCTTCACCGAAGATAACTGAATAGGAACTACAAGTTTTAATCTCGATTATTCTGATATTTGAAACATTTTCGATTTTTTCCATTTTGATCATTTGCCTTCTTTTATCTTTGCCTAAACCAAGTTGACTTCTATCATTTCTGCCGCATCCATACAATTTTTGCTTTCTGGATAAAAAGAATGCAAAATTACAATTTCCACTGGAAAAAATTTTGTAAACATTTGATTTAATACAAATTGGTTTTTGTGATTCTTTTGGTAAATTGCAACCAAATTCAAAAGAATGATTATCACCAACTGCATAAACATTTCCTTGCGAACTTAATAAATAAGCTGTATCTGCTCCACAAACAATATCAATCATAAACTTGTCATCAGAAAATTCAATCATTTCTGAAACATTTATAAATTCCTTTTGATTTCTTGAATTGATATAATTTCCTCTTGCAAATACTTCTCCTTTTTTTGTTAAAACTGCATTAATTCGAGTGCCAACTGATATTTTTTGAATATTCTCAATTTGGATTTTGGTTTCAGTTTGGCTTGAATCATTATAATATTCAAATGCTCTTCCGTTTTCAAAAAGAATCATTAACATTCTCCAATTCATTGCTATTTGGATTATTCTTTTTTCTTGTTCGAAAAAATCAACTTGAAATAATGTTGTAATTTGTAATTCAGGATTTTTTATTAAATCAGGAAAAGAATTACGACCCAAAAACCAAACATCATTTAATTTTTGTTCTGTTTCTTTTTCTAAATCCATTTTTAGATTTTTGATTTAAAAAAAAATGAAAAAATGAAAAAATCAAAAAATCAAAAAATCTTTTTTTTCATTTTTTTAATTTTATTTTCAATTTAAAATGATAAATAATTTACAAACTTCTTCTTTTATTCAAACATTCCAATTACTTTCTCAAGATAATTTTAATCAAATTAATTTAAAATCGAAATTATTATTTGATAACAAAAAATCAAATTCAAATTCAAATTCAAATTCAAATTCAAATTCAAATTCAAATTCAAATTTATTTTTAATTCCTTCTTTTGTTGATCTTTTTTTCCAAAAAATTGTTCATTTACTTCAATTTGAATTAATTCCTCAACTTTATAAAAACATTTTATCTGGAAAAAATCAAGAAGAATTTAATAATTTATTTGAAGAAGAAGATTTTATTATTGGAAATCAAGAAAATATTTTTCAAGCTTTGCAAACATTTTCCAATAAAATCAATTCGTTTACTCGTTTTATGGAAATTAACAACCACATTTTCAATCAAGATTCAAGCGCAAAGCTTTTTGGTTTGGTTCATATTGCGTTATTCCAAACAAAACAAGAAGAATTTTTGAAAGATTTAATCAAGAAAATATTCCATTTTAATTTTTTACAGTTTTGCAGTGAAGTGACTAATAATTTAACAGATGAATATGAAGATAACGAAATTAACATTTCAAATCAAGACTCAAAAATCGATATTTCAAAATATTTCAAAGATTTTGTTGGATTACTATTCCAAATGAATTTTTCACCTTTTTTGGAGGAAATTGCATTTGAAAGTATTTTTAGAGAAATTGAACATATTATCAAAGACAATATTGTTGGGGATTTTGGCAGCAAAGCCTTGCCAAAAATGTTGAATTGGGTTTCAAATGTGGCAATGATTTGGTTTGAGAAAATTTTTTTCACATTTTTCAACGAAAAGAAAATAACTATCAACACAAAAGACAGTCAAAAGAATAGCAAATTGAAGACAATATTATTCGAAGCCAATCCACATTATGATTTCAAGCCGCACAAGGAGTATTTTGAAAATTTGATTTATCAGAAAATCGAGGAGGCAAGATTAAATGAGTTGTTTGAAATTATAGTCGATTTTCCAGACAGCATGTCTGCTTTGATGGATTTGAAATTGTGCATAGAAAAAACAGGGAATTATTTGAAAGTTGGAAAATCATTGCGCAAATCATATCTGTCACGTCTTCTTCACCAAGGCGCAAGCACATCAGACATAATCACACAATTTTTATCCACAATAAAAGCTTTGAAAATATTGGAACCCAGCGGATTCATGCTGGAAATTGTCAGTGAACCCATATGCAAATATTTGAAGAAAAGACAAGATGCAATAAGTTGTATCATTTCTAATTTGGTTGATGAGGAAAATGGAGAACTTTATGAGGAATTGGAAAAATATGCTGCAAAACCAATGCATATTGTTGAAATGCAATTTGCAGATCAAAATTCGCATCGTTTGCAATCTGAGGAGCATCAAATACTGAGCGGAATGAATGATGAAACAAATCAATTCTTCAATTACGATGATAGTGATGAAAATGATATTTATGATTTGGATAATTCCCAGGCATATGGAGACACCAGCGATGAATTTGACTATTTTAGTGGTCAAGAAGACGAAAATGAAGAATGGAATCCTGATCCAATCTATTCAAGCTCCAAAACATTATCTGCTGTTGTGAATTTGAAGAAAAATATCGATATTATTGGTCACATGATCAATATTTTCGGATCAAAAGATCCCATTGTTTCCGAATATAGACTTGTTTTAGCAGATAAACTGCTTGCAAATACAAGTTTTGATATTGATAAGGAAGTTAAAATGCTCGAGCTTCTTAAAATAAGATTTGGAGAAAGTTCTTTCCATAACTGCGAAGTTATGATTAAGGATATTTCAGATTCCAAAAGAATTTTTACAAACATTCAAAACCAAAACGAAAATGAAACTGAAACTAAAAATTCTGAGCAGAATTCAAACCCTCTTGATTATTATGAAGGAGAATATATTTTCCGTTCTCATATCATTTCAGAATTATTTTGGCCTAATTTCCGTTCTATTGAATTCCAACTTCCAACAAGAATTCAGAATATGATGGAAAAATACGCAAAAGAATATCATAACTTGAAAAAACCCAGACAACTCAATTGGAAACCTGATTTGGGAGTTGTTGAATTAACTCTTGGTTTCCGGAATTCAGATAAAACACTTGATTTCGCAGTTTCTCCAATTTTGGCAAGTTTAATAATGAAATTTCAAGAAAAAGAAATTTGGAGTTTTTCCGAATTGAAAGAATCTTTGAAAATTTCTGATGATAAAATATTGCGCAGTAATTTGTCATTTTGGATTAAAAATGGGATCATAAATACTTCTGATAGAGGAAATAGTTATTATCTTATTGATTCAATTTCTGAACATGAAAATCAATTACAAAATCAATCACAAAAAACACCTTCAAAATCAAAATCCCAAACTAATACAAATACTGATGAAGTTGCAAATGATTTTGTTGATTCTGATGACGAAAATTTCACTTCTTCTCAAATTCAAAGAGAAAGCAACCAAACAGAAATTCAAATTTATCAACAATTTATTATTGGAATGCTAACTAATTTTGAAGAAATGCCTTTGGAAAGAATATTTAATATGTTAAAAATGTTTGTTACAGATCCTCCTTTTGATAAAACTGCTCTTGAACTTCGTGATTTTTTGTCTCAACTTGTTCGTGATGGAATAATTGAGTATTCAAATTCAAATAATGTTTACAAGTTGAAGAAATGAAAAAACAAAAAAAAAACAAAAAGAAAATCATTTTAGAATTTTTAATAAAAAGAAAAAATTTTTTCCCGAATTCTAAATTCCAAAAAAAAAATTTTTTTTTATTAAAAAAGAAAAAAAAAAAGAATAGAATCATTTTAAAGACATCCTGTGCAACAAGATGTTGAAAGACCATCTAGTGTTTTTCCATTTTCAGAAAACTGTAAAAATGGACAATGAGTTCTTCTTTGTAAATCAACACTTGCAAGATCCATTTTATTATGAATCAAAATGATTTGAATATTTGCTAGAAATTTCTCAACAATTTCTTTTTTTGATTCATCAATAAGATATGAAAGAAAATTATCAGGAACATTTTTACGATCCAAAATACAAGATTTGACTAATTTTTGAGTTTTCTTTGCTGTTATCCATCCAATTTTTTTAGCATCTTTAAGTGAATTAATATCTTTTGACATTTGTTCAAAAAATTTTTTCAAATCAAACAATCTTGAAAGTGGATAATTGTTAAGAGATGAAGTTGTAATTAAAACACAAAAGAAACTACAAAAAGGAGAAATTCTTAATGAAAATTTTCCATATCCAAATAAAGAAAGAAAGGGTTCAACAGAAACAATTAAACTTGAAGGAAGAAAATCAGTTCTTTTAATTTGCAGATGAATTTCTTGTGCACTTTTTATAATTAAGTCAATAAACTCAATAGGATCAACATTTCCAAATTCTTGATTTGAATTTTGATTTGAATTTTGATTTTGATTTGAATTTTGATTTAAATTTTGATTTGAATTTTGATTTAAATTTTGATTTGAATTTTCATTTTGATTTGAATTTTCATTTTGATTTTGTGGAAAAATTCCTTTTAATATTTGTGAAAGTGGTCTTTCAATCTCAAAAATTACTGTTGGAATAAATCCCTTTTGATTAATAAATGTTGATAAAATTGATTCTAATTTTGGAAAAGGTCTTTCAACAACAACAGTTAATAACAAAGCAATATCTTTGATTTTTTGCATTTCTTTAATTAATTCTGTAATTCTTTCTGTGAAATTGGATTCATCTCCTTGTTGTAAATAATATTTCACATTTGGATAAACTCTTGTTTTTAATAAAATTGATTTTTCTAATTTTGTTAAAGTGAACATTTTTTCAACTGAAATTTCAATAAAAATTGTAAATTCTTCTGGAAGAATTGAATCAACAAATCTGCATTTATAGTTAAATAATTCAATTTCATTAATAATACGACCAGCTAATTTTATAACAAGCTTTAAATTTTTAATTTTCATTTTAAATTTTAAATTATAATTTTTAATTCAATTAAAAAAAATACTTGTTTTGTATTTGGAAAAAAAGATTTTATTGTTCGAATTTTTCTAACTATTTCTTCATCTTCAATTAATTGTTGATTTTCTGAAATATTTAATGTAATCATTAATGGAAGATTATTATTTACATTTGTTTTTTTGATTTCTGAAAATTTCCAAATATCTTCTATATCAAATTTTGATTTGGAAAGTAATTGATGTCTTTGAGATCGAAACATGTGTTTATTATAGAATATTGTCTTTAAACATAAATTTCATAAATGAATTTTAATTTCAAAATGAATTTTAATTTCAAAATGAATTTTAATTTCAAATATAATTTTAATTTTAATTTTAATTTCAAATATAATTTTAATTTTAATTTTATAAATGAATTTTAATTTTAATTTTAATTTTAATTTTAATTATAATTTCAATTTTAAATATAATTTTAATTTCAATTATAATTTTAATTATAATTTTAATTATAATTTTAATTTTAATTTTAATTTTAATTTTAATTATAATTATAATTTTAATTTCAAATATAATTTTAATTTTAATTTTAATTTTAATTATAATTTTAATTTTAATTTCAATTTTAAAATGAATTTTAATTTTAAAATGAATTTTAATTTTAAATATAATTTTATAAATGAATTTTAATTTTAATTTTATAAATGAATTTTAATTTCAAATATAATTTTAATTTTAATTTTAATTTTATAAATGAATTTTAATTTCAAATATAATTTTAATTTTAATTTTAATTTTAATTTTAATTTTAATTTCAATTTCAAATATAATTTTAATTTTAATTTTAAATATAATTTTAATTTCAAATATAATTTTAATTTTAATTTTAATTTCAAATATAATTTTAATTTTAATTTCAATTTTAATTTTATAAATGAATTTAATTATAATTATAATTTTAAATATAATTTTAATTTTAAAATGAATTTTAATTTTAATTTTAATTTCAAATATAATTTTAATTTTAATTTTATAAATGAATTTTAATTTCAAATATAATTTTAATTTTAATTTTAATTTCAAATATAATTTTAATTTTAATTTTAATTTTAATTTTAATTTTAATTTTAATTTCAATTTTAATTTCATAAATGAATTTCAAATTTAATTTTAAAATGAATTTCAATTTTAATTTTAATTACTTGCTCAAAAAAATCAGATTCTGAACAATATAAAGTATTCATTTCTCCATGAATTTGACATTCTGAAACTAAAAAAACTTGATAATTTTCGTTATTTTTTTGTTTTCTTTTTACAACACGAGCATCAATAAAAATAACTCCTTTTCTATCAACAAAAGTGCATTTTGGACAAATAGATTTTGTATAATAAAGAATTTCTTCTTTTTCTTTTTCACTCATTAAATTTAAATAAAAAAAGAAAAGAAAAAAAAAATGGAAAAAATTTTTTCATTTTTTTTTTTTCAAATTTTTCAATAAAAATTAAATAAAAAATAAATTATATAAAAAAAAATGAATAAAAATAATTTCGATAATCTTCACTTTAGAAATTATTCTCCTAAAGATGAAAATCTTCAAAAATACAAACAACCAATTCCTGAAACAGTTAAAAATGCTGAAAAAATGATGGAAAAAATGATTCAACAATCACAAAAAAAATCAAATCAATTTAATGACGTAAAATCAAAAATAACTGAGAATTTAATTTGAAATGCAATTAAATTCAGTTTCTTATCAACTTATATTTACTTTTTTATGTTTTAATTTTACTTATAATTTATAAGGTTGATGGAGATTTACTTGAATTGATTCCAAAAAAAATTAATTGGGATTTAAAAAGAGATGTTGAAAAAAAATTAAATAAATTAGAAAAAAGAACTCAAAGAGCAATTTCAGGTATTTTTATACTCTTTAATTAAATGTCTCAAATCTATTTAATACTTACTTCATTTTTTATATTTTTCTTTTCATTTAGAACTCATTCGTAAATTTTAAATTTTAAATTTTAAATTAAATTTTAAATTTTAAATTAAATTTTAAATTAAATTTTAATTAAATTATTTTTTATTTAAATAGAAGAGAAAGTTAATGATGATGAACAAAATAATGATTGATACTTTTTTTATTATTATTTTTATTATTTTTAATCCAAAAAAAAAAAGAAAAATTTAGATTTAAATTTTAAATTTATATTTGAGTTAAAATAAAGAAATTAAAACAAAATCAATTTAGAAATTAAAGAAGAAATTAATTTTTAGAAATTTTTAAATTCAAAATGATTGTTTTTTTTTATTAATTTTTTTTATTATTAAGAAAAAAAAAATTAAACATGAAATAAAATTGAAAATTAAAATTAAAATTAAAATTCAACAACATTTTTTTTTATCTTTTTTCTTTTTCAGAGATACTTTTTCAATAGTATTTTTTTTTCTTTTTTGTATTTCATTTTGATTTTTAGGTTTTTCTAAAAGTTGTTTTGCTATTTAAATAAAAAGTGGAATAAAAATAAATAAAAATAAAAATAAATAAAAATAAATAAAAAGTGGAATAAAAATTTTTTTAAATAATTTTAATTACCAATTTGATAAAAAATTTTTTCAATATTTTCACCACTTCTTGCTGAAACTTCCATAAAAATCATTCCATTTTCATCTGCAAAATTTTGTGCATTTTGAGATTTAACACTTCTCATTTCTTCCAAATCTAATTTATTCCCAATAAAACCAGTAACTTTACAATTTCCTTTTTCTTTTAATTCATCAACCCATCTTTTAGAAATTTCAAAGGATTTCTTGAATATTTTATTTAAATATTAATTTGAATATTTATTTAAATATTTATTTAAATATTTATTTGAATATTTATTTGAATATTTAATTTAAATATTGATTTGAATATTTTAATTTAAATATTTATTTGAATATTAATTTGAATATTTATTTGAATATTTATTTAAATATTTATTTGAATATTTATTTGAATATTAATTTGAATATTTATTTAAATATTTATTTGAATATTTTATTTGAATATTTATTTGAATATTAATTTGAATATTTATTTAAATATTTTATTTGAATATTTATTTGAATATTTATTTGAATATTAATTTGAATATTTATTTAAATATTTATTTGAATATTAATTTAAATATTTAATTTGAATATTTAATTTGAATATTTATTTGAATATTAATTTGAATATTTATTTGAATATTTATTTAAATATTAATTTAAAATATTAATTTGAATATTTATTTGAATATTTATTTGAATATTAATTTGAATATTTATTTGAATATTTATTTTTGAATATTTTATTTGAATATTGATTTAAATATTTATTTTAAATATTAATTTAAATATTAATTTAAATATTTATTTGAATATTTATTTAAATATTTAATTTGAATATTAATTTGAATATTTATTTAAATATTAATTTGAATATTAATTTAAATATTTATTTAAATATTAATTTGAATATTTAATTGAATATTTATTTGAATATTTATTTGAATATTTATTTGAATATTTATTTGAATATTAATTTGAATATTTAATTGAATATTTATTTGAATATTTATTTGAATATTTATTTGAATATTTATTTGAATATTAATTTGAATATTTAATTGAATATTTATTTGAATATTTATTTGAATATTTATTTAAATATTTATTTAAATATTAATTTGAATATTTAATTGAATATTTATTTAAATATTAATTTAAATATTAATTTAAATATTTATTTTGAATATTTATTTAAATATTTAATTTGAATATTAATTTGAATATTTATTTAAATATTAATTTGAATATTAATTTAAATATTTATTTAAATATTAATTTGAATATTTATTTAAATATTTATTTGAATATTTAAATATTAATTTGAATATTTATTTGAATATTAATTTGAATATTTAATTTTGAATTTTATTTGAATATTTATTTGAATATTTATTTAAATATTTATTTGAATATTTTAATTTAATTATTAATTTGAATATTTATTTGAATATTTTAATTGAATATTTATTTAAATATTTATTTGAATATTTTAATTGAATATTTATTTTAATTTTAATTTTAATATTTATTTTATTTTTGATTTTAATTAAATATTTATTTAAATATTTATTTGAATATTAATTTGAATATTTAATTGAATATTTATTTGAATATTGATTTGAATATTTATTTGAATATTTATTTGAATATTAATTTGAATATTTAATTGAATATTTATTTGAATATTTATTTGAATATTTATTTAAATATTTATTTGAATATTTATTTAAATATTTAATTTGAATATTAATTTGAATATTTATTTAAATATTTATTTGAATATTAATTTAAATATTAATTTGAATATTTATTTAAATATTAATTTGAATATTAATTTGAATATTTAATTTGAATATTAATTTGAATGTTTATTTGAATGTTTATTTGAATATTTTTAATTTACTTGTGAAGTTATATCATAAACAATTATTGCTGCTTTTGCATCTCTATAATACATTGGAGCTATACTCCAAAATCTTTCTTGACCAGCTGTATCAAAAATTGAAAAATTAATTTCTTTTCCACTTATTTTCATTGTTTTTTCCATGTTTTGAACTTTAATTTTAATTTTGATTTTAATTTTAATTTGAATTTTAATTTTAATTTTAATTTGAATTTTAATTTGAATTTGAATTTTAATTTTTATTTTAATTTTAATTTTAATTTGAATATTTATTTAATTTTAATTTGAATTTTAATTTGAATTTTAATTTTAATTTTAATGGAGGAATTGTTTACCTCCTATTGTTGGGAATTGAGAACCAAAAAATTCATTGTTTATATAACGAAAAAAAATAGAAGTTTTTCCAACACCAGAATCACCAAGTAAAACAAGTTTAAAAGTTTCAGTATTTAACATTTTTAAATAATTTAAATACGAATTAAAATAATAAAAAAGGAAAATGAAAAATGAAAAATGAAAAATGAAAAATTAAAAAATTTTCATTTTTTCATTTTCTTTTTCATTTTCTTTCATTTTCTTTCATTTTCTTTCATTTTTTATTCAAAAAATATTTTAAAAATGAGTCGAGAAATTAAATATAGAGTTTGTATTTTTTTGGAATTAGGATGATGCAAGGTAAAATTTATAATAAAAATATAACAAAAACATGAAATAAAAATATAATAAAAATATAAAATAAATTTATAATAAAAATATAAAATATATTTATAATAAAAATATAACAAAAATATGAAATAAAAATATAAAATATATTTATAATAAAAATATAAAATATATTTATAATAAAAATATAAAATATATTTATAATAAAAATATAAAATATATTTATAACAAAAATATAAAATATATTTATAATAAAAATATAAAATATATTTATAATAAAAATATAAAATATATTTATAATAAAAATATAAAATATATTTATAATAAAAATATAAAAATAAATTTATAATAAAAATATAAAATAAATTTATAATAAAAATATAACAAAAACATGAAATAAAAATATAAAATATATTTATAATAAAAATATAAAAAGGGAACTTATGAACATTTTGTAGATATTCGAGATATTCTTAATGAAAACATAGAAGGAATCAAAGTCTTTGGTAAAAAAGGTTATACTGATCAATTTGACATTTACGTTTGTGATGTTCAAACTTCAGAACCTCAAGTATTACTTTTTAGTAAAGATACTGAATATCGATTTCCAACACAAGAAGAAGCACTTTCACTTGTTAAAAAACATTTTAAACTTGATTAAAAACAAATTTTATTCCTTTTTATTTTTCTTTTTATTTTTATTTTTGGAATTAAAATTTATATATATAAAAAAAAGAATTTAGTGTGTAAATGATAAAAATAATTTAAATCTTTATTTAAAAGACAATTATTTTTTGAAAATTCATTAAATTTTTTTTTTTTAATTATTAAATTTTTAATTCAAAAATAAATTTAAAAGTTGGAAAAATTTTTTTCATTTTTTTTTTACTCAATTTTCTTCAATTTTCTTAAAATGCAAAATTTTGAAATTAATAAAGAAATTTCACAAATTAATTCTAATAATAATATTAATAATAATAATATTTTTAAAATTGTTTCTGCAATTGATAAAATAACTTTAAAAAACGTTTCTTTAATTATTTTTGAAAAAAAATTTATTCAAGGAAAAATTAAAAATTTTCTTAATTTTCTTGAAAAAGAAATTGAAAAACAAACTAAAATTCAAATTGAAAATGAAATTTTTTTAAAAGTTTTATCTCCAATTTTTGAAGAAAAAGATTTAATTTTTTTTGCAATTGAACCAATTAAAAACTCTTTAAAAAACAGTTATTTTTTAATAAACAAACAAAAAGAAAGTGAAACTGAAATTGAAACTGAATTTATTCAAGAATTTAAAGTAAAATTTTTTTTAAATAATTTTTTTTAATTAATTTTTTTTAATTAATTTTTTTATTAATTTTTTTTATTATAGATTTTATCAGGTTTTATTCAATTAATTGAAGGAATGCAATTTCTTAATAAAAAATTCAAACAAGTTCATGTTAATTTAAATCCTGAATGTGTTTATCTTAATGAAAAAATGGAATGGAAAATCAATTTAATATTTTCAATGCAAATCAAAAAACAACAAGAAAAAGCTCAATTTTCTTTTGAAAAAAAAAGAAATGAAGTAAATTTTAATTTTAATTTTAATTTAAATTTAAATTTAAATTTAAATTTGTTTTAAAAAAAAAGAATAACAATAAGATTTTCAATCCTTTTCCAAATTTGGATTATCTTTCTCCAGAAATTTTTAATACAAAAAAAACAACTTTTTCATCTGATATTTTTTCATTTGGATGTTTACTTGCTAATATTTATGCAAAATCATCTCAAGATTATTTACTAGATACAAACCAAAATATCCAATTATACAAAGCAAAAATTAATGATATTGAAACTTCTCTTTTTCAAAAAAAACATTTGCCAGTTCAACTTCAAAAAATTATCATAAATTTGATCAAATTAGATCCAAGCAAAAGAATTTCATTTGAAAATTTCATTTTGAGTGATTATTTAATTGATTTTGAAACGAAAGTTATTGAATTCCTTTCAAAATTTAATCAACAAAAACCACATTTCCAAAAAATCGTTTTAAATTCACTTAAATGGTTTATTCCTTATTTCAATCCCTCTCAAATCAATCAAATTACCCAAGTTTTATCTGATTTGTTAAAACAAGATTCTTTTATTTCTGTTTTAATTGAAATTCTCCTTGTTTTATCAAAACATTTTCTCAAAACGAATTTTTTACAATCAATTTATCCACAGATTCAAAAATTTATCTCATTAACAGAACCATTGGAAGTTAATTTATCATTGATTAAGAATTTAGATTTAATTATAGAGCTTTTAGGAAATGATATTTCAACGCATAATGGTATGAAATTAAAAACAAAAAAATTTTAATTTTAATTTTAATTTTAATTTTAATTTTAATTTTAACTTTAACAAAAAATTTTTTTGAAATTTAAAAAGAACTAACTGATTTTATTCAGAATTCATTTCATTCACAAAATTTACAAATCAGAAACCAAATTTTGCAAGATTTACCAAAAATTTACATTAAAATTGAGTCAGATATTTTAAAGAACAAAATATTTTCACTAATTTTATCATCTTTTTCAGATTTAAATGATTCTTCATTAATCATTCTTCTTGATTCTTTATCTCAACTTGCTCATCGACTTGAATCTGGAATTATCATTCAAAATTTATTTCCTTTAATTGAAAAAATCTCTTTAAAAAAGGATAATTCTTATATTATTATTGAAATATTCAAATTATGTTCATCAATTATGAAAAATAATAATATTGATTATAAAATCATTGGAAACAAGATTTTAAGTTTTTTATCAAATTTACTACTTAATTCTAAATTTGAATTGGAATATCAAGTTTTACTTATTAAAAAGGCATTTGAAAATGTGATTCAACAAATTTGTATGATCAAAAAAAACGAGATTCCAAAATCTTCATTTGGAAAAAAACAACAAATTAAAGAGAAAAAACCAGAAAAAAAAGCAATTACTCAAGATGATCATGATCCATTTCAATTTGCTGATTTAAATCCTCTTTTATCACCAAAATCAAAAGAAAAAATACCAATAACAAAATCAATAACAAAATCAAAAGAAAAACCAAAAGAAGAATCAAAAAAAGAATCAAAATTATCTATTATTTCAAACTCTCAAACTAGTAAATATGATAATTTACAAATTTATTCTCAAGATTCTATTAAGGAAGATTTAAAAAAAAATTCTCCAATAACTCCAATTTCATTTTTTTCAAATCAAAATCAAGAAATAAAAGAAACAAAAAAGCAAGAAGATAACAAAAAGAAAGGGAATGATTTTGAAATTTTTACAAATCCAAAATTAAATCAAAATCAATCAAAGCCAAAAGAAAAACAAAATCAAGAATCAAATCAACCAAAAACAAAAGAGGATGATTTTAATATTTTCACAAAATCAAAATTAAATCAAAATCAATCAAAACAAAAAGAGGATGATTTTAATATTTTTACAAAATCACAATCAAATCAAAATCAATTAAAACCAAAAAGAAGATGATTTTAATATTTTTACACAATCAAAATCAAATCAAAATCAAATAAAACCAAAAGAAGATGATTTTAATATTTTTACACAATCAAAATCAAAACCAAAATCAAATCAATCAAAACCAAAAGAAAAACAAAATCAAGAATCAAATCAAGAATCAAAACAAAAAAAAATTAAAATTTCCAAACTTTCAAAAAAGAAAGAAACTCCAAGAAAATATCTTTCTCTTGCAAAAGATTCACAAGAAGAAAAACAAGATCAAAAACAAGATCAAAATCCACTTTTAGATTTCAATTTAAAAATCAAAAACAAAAACAAGATTCACTTTTAGATTTAAATTTAAAACAAAATCAAAATCAAAATCAAAAACAAAATCAAAAAAAAGATTCACTTTTTGATTTAGATTTAAATAAAAACAAAAACAAAATCAAAAAAAAGATTCACTTTTTGATTTAGATTTAGATTTAGATTTAAAACAAAAACAAAATTCACTTTTTGATTTAGATTTAAATTTTGATAATGATAAGAAAAAAGAAACAAAAGAAGATTCCTTATTCAAATTTTGAAGTTTTTCTTTTCTTTTCTTTTTTTTTTTTCTTTCCAAATAAAATTTTCTTTCTTTTTTTATTAATTTTTTTTTTTTTCTTATTTTGTCCGTTAAATTTAAAAACAAAAAAAAATGAAAAAATTTTTAATTTATTTTTTCTTTTTTATTTAAAATTATGAAATCAAATCAAATCCAAATCCAAAATCAAAATCAAAATAAATCAAGAAGACAAAAACTTTTGGAAATAACGAACAGACTTAATTCATCACAAGTTAGTGATATGTATGAATTAAGTATTAAATTATGTACTGAAAATAAAGTAAATCAAAAAAATTCATGGTCTTTAAATTTAATTGATTATCTTGAAGAAGTAATTGATAATCAAGCAAAAGAAAAAAAAGGAGGAACAAATTTTCAAGTTGCAAGTTTTACAATTGATGCAAGTGTTAAAATTTATTCTTATCGAGTTGATTCTGTTTTGAATGAAGCTTATAAAATTTTAAGTGGTTTTAATCTAACTGAAAATACAAAAAAGAAAAATTCCAAATCAAAAAATCAAGATGATCAACTCAATTCCCAAACAAATCAAGAAAACGAAGAGGATCAATCAAGAAAATCAAAACAAAGAGGTTCCTCAACTCTTGAGAAGAACATTTCCAATCTTAACTTGAAAACACATGAAACAAATGTGAATATTGATCCACTTTTCAAACAAATAACAACTTCAATTAATGAAAGTGGACCAAATAAACTATTGCTTAATCAACTTAGTGTCTCTGAGAATTGCAGGATTCAACTTACAAATTTTGACAACGACTCACAAAACAAAACTCTTCAAAAGTCACTCTCTGCAGATCCAAACGAACCAGATCTTGAAAACCAAATAGAAAACGAAACACAAAACGATTCGCAAAATTCAAATTTTTTGGATCAAGATCCGCAATTGGAAAATATCGAAAATGAAGATAAAAATCACAAAAAAAGCCCCATTGATTTGAGTCAAAACATATTTTCCTCAGACAAACCGCAGTTTAATTCCATGGAAATCTGTCCATCATTCCATCATTTTGTGAAATCAAATTGGTCAAATTTCATTGCAAATGAAATGATGATCGATCTGAGTTCAAATATATCGAATTTTTTAACACCGGACATCCACAAAGACGCGATGTTTATTGAAGCCACAGAATCAGACAACGATTTTGAAGCAGATATGGCTAATGACAGCATAGACGATTATGGAGGTGATCAAGAGATGACCGAAACAAATCAAAAAGATCCACTTGAATTTCAAGAATTGGATCACATTCTCGAGCAATCATATCAAAAATCGCAAGATGAATATACATACTTAGACACAAATATCATCAGTCGGTATCAAAGCAACGCAAATAATCCTGATGGATTAGAAAATCTAGCTGAAGAATTCAGCAAAATGAACCTAAATTCTGATCAACTTCAAAATGAAACTCAAAATAAACTTTGGTGGTTAGGCAGCACACATTGGAAACGGAGGGTACAACAACAACAGAACCTCGGCGAAGCGCAGAATACAGATACCTCCAAATCCAAGCGTGGCAGGCAGCGCAAGATTTTCTTGCTTAATTTCTCTGATCCTCCTGTTGATAAACGTCTATTGAAGAAGTCGAAAAATCCCGAGAAAAATCAACTATCTCAAGCCCAGTTGAGTCGGTTCAAAATTGAGAACACCACACTCCCAGAAGATATTCATTACTCGGCAATGGATCTTACTCATTTGTTCAATAAACCTCATTGGAAAATAAGAATTTCTGATCTTCTTGATCATCGCCAAGCAAATCAAAATAAATTCTTCTTTGACAACCAAAACGAACACGACGAACTTCAAGATTTCCAATCAAAAGACCCGTTTCTTAGCGGCAATGAGCTCAATGCTCAAACCGTCTATTTTGGATCTGGAGATAATTTTTCGACAGCAAATCAATCCCAAAATTTCGAAAATTTTTGCTGATCAGGAAACCAACAATGATATTGATGATGAAGATGATTTTCTTGATGCAGAAAATCCTGAAGAAAATGAACTCGATTATTTTGGTGAATTACAACTTGTGAAACTCCCACCAATGGCGCAAAAAATCAAAATTAATTACGCAAGAAAACCTAAAAATATCGATGTATTTAAATTGAAAAAAAATATTTGGAATTCTTTAAACGATCCAAATTCTGTTTTTGAAACAAATCAAACTCCAAAAAATTCGAAAACGAAAAATGTTTCTTTTAAAAAAACAATTGAAACTTTAACTCAATCTAAAACTGAAATTCCTTTAAAAGATCTTAGTCCACATTTTTGCTTTCTTGCTTTACTTCATTTGGCAAATGAGCATGAATTTGAAATTGAATATGAAAATCCAGAAAAAGAAGAAAATTTTGAAAAACAATTTAATCAAGATCTTTTGATAAAATTTAATTAAAAAATTTATTTAAAAACAAAAAATGAAAAATTATTTTTTCTTCTATTTAGTCTAAATTGATTAATTTATTATTGAATGATTAAAATCATTTGAAATTATTGCTAAAAAAAGATAATTCATCAGCAAGTGATTTTGTGTTTTGATTTGTGTTTGATTCAGAATTTTGATTAACGATATAAAGATCTGTGATTGTTTGTGTATTTTGAGAATTATCCAAATGATCTTTTTGGATATTAGTTTGTTTGCTTTGGAAATCTTCAACAAGAGAGCGATAATGGTCACATTCATTTGCTTTTATTGTTAATTCTTCTATTTTGGTTTGATTTTTTCTTGCAATTTCATCTGATTTTTTGATAATTTCCTTCAGTTTTTTTTTTTCAGATTCAAATTTTGATTCATTTGTTTGAAGTTGGAAAATTTGGATATTTTGTTTTTCATTAATTTCCTCAAGTTCTTTGATTCTTTTTCTCAACGAATGAGTTGTTTGGCTGTTTTGTTGGGATTGTATTTGTGAGATTTCCTGATTAAGTGAGTTTATTTCTGATTTTAGTTGTTGAATTTCATCTTTTAAATCATCGTTATCTTTTGAAATTTGAAAAATTTTTTCATCTTTAATTTTGATGTTTTCTTTGATTTTTTCATTTTGCTCTTCTTGAGAAGAAACGGTTTGTTTCCACTTTTCTTCTTGCTTTTGGAAATTTTCTTCTGATTGTTTGCATGAATTCAACAAAAGATTGTAATTATTTTTTGATTGATTTAATTTGAATTCAAGTTCTTGATTTTTTTCTCTAAGTTGATTATTTCCATCAATTATTTTATCAAAATTTCCTTCTAAAAAATCATAATCTTCCTTTAATTTTAATGCTTGATCTTTTAAATGTTCATATGCTTCTAATAAATCTTCAAATTCTTCTTTTTGAACGAAATTTCTTGGTTTTTTTAAATCCAATTTATTTTTTGATATTAAATTTTGATTTTCTTCATTTTCTTCAATTAACTTGATAAAAATAATTAAACATTAAATAATTATTAAATAAATAATTAAATAAATAAATAAAAATATCAACCTTTTCAATAAAAATTTGAAGATTTTTTTCAAATATTTTTTCTTTAAATTCAGAATGAAATGCTAAAAATATAAATTTGAATAATTTAATAATTTCTTGTTCATCTCCTGTTCTTGCAATTTTGTAAATATTTACTTGATTTGATCTTAACTATTTATTTTTAAAAATCTAATAAACAATTTTTTTTTTCTTTTTCAAAAAAAAAATATATATAAATCAAAATAAAAATAAATCACTTTTTGATTCATTTTTTCTTCAAAATATTTTGATAAAGCTTCAAATAATAATTTTAAATTTTTTGCTCTAATTAACCAATTTTCAGATTTTTGGATTTGATAATTTTTTAAGAATTCAAAAAATGTTGGATTTCTTTTTGAATTTTGAGAAATATAAATATTTTTCTTTTAAAAAAAAAGAATAGATATATTTAAATATTTACAGTTGAAGAAATAGGGTTTTTAAGATGGAACCATTTCTTATTTCAGAAAGATCTTTGATTTCTTCATTTATATTTTGATTTTTGATCTTATTAAATTATAAATTAAAATATAATTAAAAATTAAAATTAAATTATAAATTATAAATTAAATTATAAATTATAATTGAAATATAAATTAAAATTGAAATATAAATTAAAATTAAATTATAAATTAAAATTAAATTATAAATTAAAATTAAATTATAAATTAAAATTAAATTAAAATTATAAATTAAAATTGAAATATAAATTAAAATTAAATTATAAATTAAAATTAAATTATAAATTAAAATTGAATTATAAATTAAAATTAAATTATAAATTAAAATCGAATTATAAATTAAAAATTATAAATTTAAATTGAATTATAAATTAAAATTAAATTATAAATTAAAATTAAATTATAAATTAAAATTAAATTATAAATTAAAATTAAATTATAAATTAAAAATTGAAATATAAATTAAAATTAAATTATAAATTAAAATTGAATTAAAATTGAATTATAAATTAAAATTAAATTATAAATTAAATTATAAATTAAAATTAAATTATAAATTAAAATTAAATTATAAATTAAATTATAAATTAAATTAAATTATAAATTAAAATTAAATTATAAATTAAAATTAAATTATAAATTAAAAATTAAATTATAAATTAAAATTAAATTATAAATTAAAATTAAATTATAAATTAAAATATAAATTAAAATTGAATTATAAATTAAAATTGAAATATAAATTAAAATTATAATTAAATTAAATTGAAATATAAATTAAAATTAAAATTGAATTATAAATTAAAATTGAATTATAAATTAAAATTAAATTATAAATTAAAATTGAAATTATAAATTAAAATTAAATTATAAATTAAAATTGAATTATAAATTAAAATTAAATTATAAATTAAAATTGAATTATAAATTAAAATTAAATTATAAATTAAAATTGAAATATAAATTAAAATTAAATTTAAATTAAAATATAAATTAAAATTAAAATTAAAATTAAAAATTAAAATTAAAATTATAAATTAAAATTAAAATTAAAAATTAAAAATTAAAATTAAAAATTAAATTAAAAATTTAATTAAAATTAAAATTAAATTATAAATTAAAATTGAATTATAAATTAAAATTGAATTATAAATTAAAATTGAATTATAAAATTAAAAAAAATAAATATTAAATAAAATATAAATTCTAATTACAATTAAAATTAAATTATAAATTTAAATTATTAAAATTGAATTAAAAATGAAAAATGAATTATAAAATTAAAATTTTATAAATTTTTATTTAAATTTTAATTTAAATATAAATTTTAAAAATAAAATTAAAAAATAAATTAAATTAAAACAAAAAATTAAAAATTAAATTTTATTTTTAAAAAAAAATCAAAATTAAATTTTTCTTAAAATTTGAATTATAAATTTTGAAAAATGAAATATAAATTTTAAATTAAATTATTAAAATTAAATTATAAATTAAAAATTAATTATAAATTAAAATTGAATTATAAATTAAAATTGAATTATAAATTAAAATTGATTATAAAAATTGAAATATAAATTAAAATTTAAAATTAAAATAAAAATTTAAAATATAAATTAAAATTGTTAAAATTAAATTAAAATTAAATTAAAATTGAATTAAAAATTAAAAATAAATTAAAAATTGAAATATAAATTAAAATTGAAATTTTAAAAATTGAAAAAATTAAATATAAATTCATTTAAATTATAATTGAAATATAAATTAAAATTTTTCTTTTTAAATTATAAATTAAAATTAAATTAAATTAAAATTATAAATTAAAATTAAATTATAAATTAAAATTGAATTAAAATTGAAATATAAATTAAAGTTAAATTATAAATTAAATTTAAATTAAAATTAAATTATAAATTAAACAAATTATAAATTAAATTATAAATTAAAATTGAATTATAAATTAAAATTAAAATTATAAATTAAAATTAAATTATAAATTAAAATTAAATTAAAATTGAATTATAAATTAAAATTGAATTATAAATTAAAATTGAAATATAAATTAAAATTGAAATATAAATTAAAATTGAATTATAAATTAAATTATAAATTATAAATTATAAATTAAATTATAAATTAAAATTAAATTATAAATTAAAATTGAATTATAAATTAAAATTAAAATTAAATTAAAATTGAAAAGCAATTCTTTAACAAAAATATATTATTACCCATTCTAATACAGAATTATTTAAATTTAAATTAAATTCCATTATTAAAAAAAAATGAAAAAAAAAAAATGAAAATTATTTTTTCTCCTTTTTTATTTAATTTTTAATTTATCTCTTTTTTTTTAAAAATAAAAAGAAAATAAGAATAAACAAAAAAAAAAAGCAAAAAAAAAATTTTATTTTAAAAAACTCATTTTTCATTTTTCTTCTTTTGGTTGAATTTTGAATGGAAAATAGTAAAGATTTTAAATTAAAATTAAAAATAAAAATAAAAAAATTAATTAAAAAAATATAAAAGAAAAAAAAAAAAAAGAAAGTCCAGGAATTACAAAGAAAGGAATTAAAGCTTTAAAAGCAAGTATTAAGAAAATTGTTAAAGGAGATCCAACAAAATGTCATTTAACTGCAAAACATTTGGAAGAGTTGTTTGGTTTAGATGAAAATGGTGCAAAACTTCTTCATTTAGTTATGGATAGGTATTTTTCTTTTTTAATTTTAATTTCAAATTAAATCCAAATTCGAAAAAAAATTAATTCCAATAAACATGATCTAAATTCGAAAAAAAATTATTTCCATTCTAAATTAAAATTAAATTAAATTTAAATTAAAATTAAATCAAAATTAAATCAAATTTAAATCAAAATTAAATCAAATTTAAATCAAAATTAAATCAAATTTAAATCAAATTTAAATCAAATTTAAATCAAAATTAAATCAAAATTAAATCAAAATTTAAATCAAAATTAAATCAAAATTAAATCAAATTTAAATTAAATCTAAATCAAAATTAAATCAAAATTAAATCAAAATTAAATCAAAATTAAATCAAAATTAAATCAAAATTAAATCAAAATTAAATCAAAATTAAATCAAAATTAAATCAAAATTAAATCAAAATTAAATCAAATTTAAATCAAATTTAAATCAAATTTAAATCAAATTTAAATCAAATTTAAATCAAAATTAAATCAAAATTAAATCAAAATTAAATCAAATTTAAATCAAAATTAAATCAAAATTAAATCAAAATTAAATCAAAATTAAATCAAAATTAAATCAAAATTAAATCAAAATTAAATCAAAATTAAATCAAAATTAAATCAAAAATTAAATTGAAATTAAAATTTAAATCAAATTTAAATCAAAATTAAATCAAAATTAAATCAAATTTAAATCAAAATTAAATCAAAATTTAATCAAAATTAAATCAAAATTAAATTAAAATTAAATCAAATTTAAATCAAATTTAAATCAAATTTAAATCAAAATTAAATTAAATTTAAATCAAATTTAAATCAAATTAAAGTGATGGAAATGGAACTGTTGAATTTAAAGAACTTTTGAGTGCAATGACAATCCTTTCTTCAGAATCAGATGAACAAAAAGCAGAAATGTTATTTGATCTTTGGGATGCGTAAATAAACCAAATTTTAATCAATTTTAATTTTAATTTAAATTAATTTTAATTTTAATTTCAAATCAATTTTAATCAATTTAATTTCAAATAAACCAAATTTTAAATCAATTTAATTTTAAATCAATTTAATTTCAAATCAATTTTAATTTTAAATAAAATTTATTTTTAAAGAGATGGAAATGGAACTTTAGATAAAAATGAAGTAATGCAAATGATTCATAGTACAATTGTTGTTACAGCAAATATATTAATGAATGAACATCTCAAATCAGTTAAAACAATGAGAAACATGAAAGATGCACAAAAAGGAGGAGAAGAAGATACAAAAAAATTGATTCAAGCAAATATTAGCAGAGAAGAAGTTCAACAGATCGTTGATCAGATGTTTGATGAAGTAGATGTTAATCAAGATGGTGTTCTTTCTAAAGAAGAATTCAGAGCTCATTGCAAAAGCAGTAACAATGCCACAGCTCAATTTGTTTCTGGTTTACAAGATATTCTTAAACCACAAAAAGGTGGTGGTTGCTCAATTTTTTAATTCAAAAAAATTTTCCCTAATTCCACTTTTTTTTTAATCCAATTTTTTTTTTTAATCCAATTTTTTTTTTTAATCCATTTTTTTTTTTTAATCCAATTTTTTTTTACAATTTTTTGTTGATTGAGTTAATCTTTCTTTTGCTTTTCTTTAGCTTTTGCTTTTCAATCAAGAAACAACAAAAACAATTTCAAAATTTATTTTTAAATTAAAAAAATTTTCTTTTTCTTTTTTCATTTTTTTTTTTTTTATTTTTTATTTTTTTTAATTATTTTTAATTAATGGAAAAATCTTTTTCAAAAATTCAAGATTATAAAGAAATTTTTGATTGGATTTTTTTAATTACAAACAAAGAAATTATTTTACCTTTACAAATAAAAGAAATTTCAATTATTTTATGTGAACTCTTAAATCAATTAAAACCAGGAATAATTCCTTTAATTTCCAAGTAAAAATAAAAATAAAAATAAAAATAATAAAAAATTAATCATTCGAAATTGAAAAAAAAATAATAATAAATAAAATTTTATTCCATTCATCAAAAAAAAATTCAATTAAAAAAAAAAATTTAATTAAAAAAAATAGAAAAGAATATATTTATAATCTTCATTACTTTATTAAAGCTTGTAAAGAATATGGTATTTCAAACCAAAATTTAATTTCAATTCAAGATTTAATAGAAAATATAAACGAAGAAAAATTAATTAATCTCCTCAAAGAATTGAAAAAAATTTATGAAAAAAGAGAAAAAAACAAAACAGCATTAATTAAAGATGGGAAAAAACTCATTTTCAAAACACCTTTAAAAAATAATCCCAAAAATAACAATCCTAATATATCAATCCAAGAAAACGAAAATTATTTATCACTTGATTTTTTTGATAAAAATCAATCAAACAATCTTGATCAAACAACAAAAACAAAAACAAAAACGAAACTCAATTACATTATTCAGAGAAACTACATTGCAGGCGAAGCCACGTTTTATGTGAAAATGTTCCACGAAACAAGCCTAATACCAACAATCCTGAAAATTCTATTTGATGAAATTTGGATCACGATAATTGGAGCCGATCCAATAATCACAAAATACGAACCAAGAAAACAAATCAAGATTAAATCAAGAAAAAACAAACTGGAGGAATTTTTCATCAAACTTCACACGCAAAAATATACATTTGCGGCCAATACTAAATCGGAAAAATATATCATTATTCGCACATTGCGGATGTTTTTGGAATATCCAGCACTGTATCCAGAATCAAACCAAATCAGAGGAAGAGTTATTGGAATCGAACACGAAATACAAGCTGTTGCACTTCGTTGTTGTAATTTGCGGCAGGCTTCTTTTCATATCAACATAATAACTAACACCCAAAATCACTATCCTGCAATTCTTCGTCTTTCTCAGTACGAATTCACAATTTCTTCTGATAAAAACGACTCTCTATCTTTCCAATGGTCTGATTTATCGATCAATTTTGAACTCAAAATCCTCGATAAGCTTTCAATCGAAGCAATCAAAATGACTGTTCAAAATCACAACCAACCAAACGAAACTCCATTATTCCTCATTTTTTACAACATAAAATCCACACAAACTCGGCTTATTTTTATTTGTTTGAAAGTGTTTAGTAATTCTGTCACTCAAGCTCTTGATGATCAACTCTCAAATTTTTTGGTTGATTTCCAAGAAACCTCAAAAAACCAAAGGAAGAATCTCAAATAGGCCATTTATTCAAAGTAATTGATGAAAGGCCACCCATGGAGAAAGATGATGAAGACATCATCCAAATGGCTGAATCGCAATCAACACTAATTTCAAGAGATACTTTCCAGAATAGATTTGTTGTTGATTTCCCAAAATATCCAAATTCTTCTCTAATTTTCCAATCGCAATTTTTATTCCCAACGATAAATAACAATTTTGTGTTCAAAAATCACGAAGGACAATATATAGCCAAGCTCAAAAAGAAAATCCAGAAAAGAATCAAGTCTCAAAAGGCAGAATTTTCCGTCATTTTATTCACAGAAAATACCGAAGAAGCGACTCTTATTTTTACAAAAGAAAAATTCAAACTGGTTTCGAAATCACGCGTTTTGTTTGAGAAAAATTACGATTACTCGCACCGATTCTTTCTGGATTCATCAAGAGAGCTTTTTTTTATTATACACATCCAGAAAAACACATCTTATTATTTATTGAGAGCAAAATCAAGTTTCGAAAGAGATCTAATTTGTAATATTTTTTGCATTTTCAAACAAGCTTATTTCTCTGATATTGAAAATTTTGTCGAAAATCAGAAGCATTTCCAAATGATTCAAGTTTCCCAATATCATGCAATGGTTTCGGATTTAAAACACATCAAAATTATGCAAAATTTTCTGAAGAAGTATTTGCTCAAGGAAACACAACCCAATGACTTGAATACAAAAGACGAAAATACACAAAATATTTCTTTAAGCAAATACACATTTTGTGTTGTTAATAGTTTCAATGAGTTTTCAAGTGTTGCTAAAATATCTTTGGAAGATGATTTCTTTTTTATTCAAACAAACGAAAAGCAAGTCTCATTTGAATATACTGTTTATTCGCAAATTCTTCCCGATCCAGATTTTTCAATAATTAATTTCCATCTTGATAAAAACACCTTTCTTCGATTGTTTTTGCACAACACAGAGATTCGCGAAAACTTTATCCAAGAATTTTCATCTCGAAGAGCTTCTCGTATCAAGGAAATTGCAGAGAAACCTTCTGTTTTTAATTGTTCGATGATTTCCACTTTGGGAACAAGTCCTGCTGAAATTATTCTTGAAACCGGTTCTTTCACAATCAAAAATGCAATGCAAGAAAATATTCAGTTTCCGTATTCTCATTTAATTTATTTGCATCAAAAAATCAATGGTCAACTTGTTTTCTCACTTGATTATATTCAGTATTTTCTTTTTATTTTTAATTCCTCTCAAGAACGTTTGAATTTCATCGAAGAATTCCAAAGAAGAAATGATAAATATGTTTCCGGGTGTTTTGCTTCCCTTTTTAGTTCTTTCAACATTACAATTGTTTTTAAGAAAAAAAATGCAAGCTCTGCAAGAATAATGATTCTTAAAAACACAATTTTAATCACAACTTCTTTTGGTATATATACTATTCCTTATACATTTGAAATTACAAAATCAAAACATGATTATCTGCATAATATTTTATTACATTTAGAAAACGGAATCATGGAACTTCAATTCCAGACAAACAAAGATATGAATGAATTTGTGAAATTGTTTTCAAACCCAACTCATGGAGTACGTGATTGTTCTATTTTATCAACAGAAAAAGAAAAGAAGAATGGAACTGAATTATTTGATGATTTTGAAAAATTTGCACAAAAAAATTCTTTTTCATCTGAAATTGTTTATCAAAGAAGGAGTATAACAAATCAATCTCAAGATAATTTAAATACTCCACAAAATATAACAAATCAATTTAAAGATAATTTAAATACTCCAAAAAACACATTTAAAAAATCAAGAAGTCTTACAAGAACGTATTTCGATTTAAAATTACTTTCCCAAAAAAAAGAAAATCATCTTGAGAATTCATCTAATTTAAAACAAAACGAAGAAAATACAAGTTTCCAAATTTCTATTGTTGAAGAAAATGGATTCATAGAGACAATCACAATAACAAAACAAAAAAATGTATTAAAATTCGAAACACAAAAAAGAATGCTAATTTGGCCAATCAAGAATATTAAATATAAATCCAGTGTTTCAAACCAACAAACAATTCTGGAACTTTATTATAATAATGAACAAATGACTCTTTTATTTAATGTAGAAGAAAAAATGCAAAAATTTTGTGCAATATTAGATCAAGAAAATGAATTAAAATCAACTCAAATTTTAAATCAAGATGATTTTCCTGTTTATTATTTTATTGTGAATGTTCTTAATTCAAAATTTCATTTAATTCAAAAGGCAGTTAAAGTTGAAATTGGATTTGAATCAATTAAATGTCAATTTAATCCAAATGAAAAGATATTCAGATTCAATGATAATTTACAAACGCAACAATTAGATAAAAATAGTGTTCGAATTTTGAAACAAAGCAAAGTTCTTCTTGTTGCTTCTTTTAAGAAACAAAAACAAATGAAGAAATTTTTGAAAATATTCGAATTAGTTTCATCAAATCAATTTAATCAAGGAATTTTTCATGTTAATTTTATGCTTGAATTTCGAAAAGCAGGAAAAATTACTTTTTTAAAAAATCAAATTCAATTTGAAATTTTTGATCAAAAATATGAATTTAAATATAACAAATTGAAACTTTTTCAAGATAAAAATGAACTTAAAAAAATTAGAATTCAATTTAAGAAAAAAGATTTTATAACAGAATTTTCTTCATTTGAAGAAAAGAATTTGTTTCTGAGGATGATAAAAAAATATTATGTTTTTCAAAATTAAAATCAAAATCAAAATCAAAATCAAAATCAAAATCAATTTGAAATTGAAATCAAAATCAAAATTAAATATAAAATCAAAATTAAAATTAAAATTAAAATCAAAATTAAAATTAAAATTAAAATTAAAATCAAAATCAAAATCAAAATTAAAATCAAAATCAAAATCAAAATCAAAATCAAAATCAAAATCAAAATCAAAATCAAATATAAAATTAAAATTAAAATTAAAATCAAAATTTAAAATTGAATATAAAATTGAAATTAAAATTAGAAAATTTGTAAAAGATTTTTTTTTTGAAAAGAGAGAAAAATGGAAAAAAAAATTAAATTTAAATTTTCATTTTTTCTTTCTTTCTTCTTTTTCTTTTTCTTTTTAAAATTAAAATTTAAATAAAAATTAAATAAAAATGGAAGATAAAAATGTAATTTATTGGGTTGAAAATATTTTACAAGAAAAACTTGATATAACAAATATTCCCCATTTATATTTCCAACTTACTCATTTTATAAAAAAAATTAATCCTAAAATTTTATCTCAAACAACTTTGTAAATTTTAAAATTGATAAATTCTTTTTTAATTTTAAAAAGAATTCATCAAATTATTTTTAGAAAAAAAAAATTTTTTTCTTTTTTAAATTTCAAAAAACCAACTTTTTTAAAATAAAATCCTCAATTACAATTAAAAATCAAAATTAAAATCCTCAATTACAAATTTAAATTAAAATCATCAAATATAAACTCAATTTAAAACCTCAATTACAATTAAAAATTAAAATTAAAATAAAATCCTCAATTACAAATTTAAATTAAAATCATCAAATTTTTTTCTTTTTAACATTTGATCACAAATTAAAATTCATTTCAAAATTAAAATTAAAATTCATTTCAAAATTAAAATTAAAATTCATTTCAAAATTAAAATTCATTTCAAAATTAAAATTAAAATTCATTTCAAAATTAAAATTCATTTCAAAATTAAAATTCATTTCAAAATTAAAATTCATTTCAAAATTAAAATTCATTTCAAAATTAAAATTCATTTCAAAATTAAAATTCATTTCAAAATTAAAATTTAAAATTAAAATTCATTTCAAAATTAATATTAAAATTCATTTTAAAATTCATTTCAAAATTAAAATTCAAAATTAAAATTCATTCCAAAATTAAAATTAAAATTCAAAATTAAAATTCATTTCAAAATTAAAATTCATTTCAAAATTAAAATTCATTTCAAAATTAAATTTAAAATTCATTTCAAAATTAAAATTAAAATTCAAAATTAAAATCAAAATTCATTTCAAAATTCATTTCAAAATTAAAATTTAAAATTCATTTATAAAATTTATATTCAAAGAAATAAAAATAATAACATAGAATTCTTTATTGAAGCATGCAAAGAATACAAAATACCAGATACATTACTTGCAAAACTAAAAGAAAAACAAGAAAATATTAGCTTCATTTTCGAAATTTTAAAAATATTAAAAAAGAAAATTGACACCAAAAAAGAAAATCTATTTGAACATCTTCAAATAGATACATTGATAACATCCTCATATTTCGAGGAGCATTTTTCACGTATTTACGATCAACAAGTAATTCATTCATTTGCAAAAGGATTGCATCAAATGAACGGATTAGTGAATTTTCACAACAAACAATATAACATTCCAACTTTAATTCAATTTAATTCACTTAATTTTAAGTTAATTCCGAAAAATTCCAAAAATATTCAAACTTTGAAAAACTCCAAGAAAAACTCAATCTCTTTAGATATTAAGAGCAGACTTGCAAATGTTATAACAGAAAATTCAATAAAATTCACTGTTCGTTTAAAAACACCTGGAGAACTTTATTTGTTTTACAAAATTTTCCTCATGTTTAATAATTACATTGGGGTTCATGGCTTTTATCATCATGTTAGAAATGGTATTTTATCAAAAAATTCTGAAGTTGAAGCTCTTGCTTTGCGCTGTTTTTTCAGAAATAAAGCTGTTTTCTTGCACTTCAATTCAACTTCCAAATCAAGCAGTATTTATTCCTTGTATTTTACACTTTGATCGGCATCATCTTAGTATAACTCCAAAAGGAAAGCATGCCTCAATTATTATTTGGCAAGATGATTTGATTTTTCATCTCAATTTGCATGGCAGCAATGAGGAATACTCGGAATCAAATAGCGAATTCAACACTTTCAAAGACGAGGATTCCGAACTTGCCATTCAAGACCTTGTGAGTTATGATGAACGATCTTTTGCGCAAGATCAAGACGAGTTCATCAACTTTGGGAAATATGTGAACAATCAAGAAATCACAACAAATTTTCCATTTTTCCAAAATTCCCCAAATAATATCCATTATTTCCGTCCTTTTACAATTGACATATGCATTCCTGGCGTTCTGGTCTATTCTCTTAATACGCAATCTGAGCATTGTTCAAGACTCATCTTCAGATGTCTTAAGCTTTTCAACTCAAATTCTTTACCTTGCTATCACATCAATCAATCTTCTAAAGAAAATCTTCTTTTGCAAAATGTTTTTTCCACTCAAGACGAAAAAGATATGATTCGCAAAATCAACAAGAATTCAATTATGCAATTTATGAAATCAAGAGATTCTGTGGTTTATTCAATTTCTACTGAATTTATTCGTTTTGATGACTCAAACTCCCTTCCTTCAAAAAAATTTCAATTGAAAAGAGTTTGTCCAACAATTTATGAATGGCAAGATTTGCCTCAAGGAAATGAAAATGCAAATCCAAACACAAATACAAGTACTCCTATCAAGAAATCAAACTACAAATTATTCCGCGGTATTGTTGTTGTTCCCAATTTGTATCACAAAGAAAAAACAATTGATATTCTTATTTGGAGTGAACATTTTACTTTGCAATTTAAAAAGGACAAAATTCACAGAAAATATTCTCCTTTTTCAAGAATTAAAACTTTGGAAAAGAAAGCATCTTCTTGTTTTCTTTTCATTGATGAAGTGCATTTGATTCCCATTCATTTCCAATCATATATTCAGCTTGAGGAATTTAAATTGAGTTTTGAGCATGTTTGCCAAGAATATCTCCATAAAAATTGGAAGCTTTATGATAAATATCAGAATTTCATACATTATTCAACTATTGTGGAGAATTCAATAGAAAAGAAATTATTCAGTGTAGATTTTGATTTAGAAAAAATACAAAATCAAAATCAAAATCAAAATCAAAATTCAAATTTAAATAAAAATCAAAATCAAAATAAAAATCAAAAATCAAAAATCAAAATCAAAATCAAAATCAAAATCAAAATCAAAATCAAAATCAAAATCAAAATTTAAATTCAGATTCAGATTCAGATTCAGATTCAAGAAAAGATACAATGATAACAACATTAAGAAATACATTACTAAATAAAAATATCAAAAATGATTCTCAATCAAAACCAATTCCAATAGTTAAATCTAATTCAAATTCAAATTCAAATTCAAATAAAATTCGAATTCAAACTCATAATTCAAACTCAAACTCAAACTCAAATTCAAATTCAGATTTTGATTTTGATTCAAATCCAATTCCAAATTCAAATTCAAATTCAAATTTTGATTTAAATTCAAACCCAAAATTCCCGAAAATAATGAAAAAAAAAAATAAATCAAAACAAATTGAAAACTTAAAATTTGCAGAAGAATTGATCGAAAAATCGAACATGGATACAAATCCGCCAAATTCATTTCAAGCGCAAACACATTTATTAAACCTAACTTCAATTCAACCACAATCCTTCAAAGAAGAAAAAATCCCAAGACAAATATCATTTTCGAACTGCTTGATTTTGGGGGAATCTTCATGGATTGAATGCGAATTGATTCTTCTTTATGATCAAATGCTTGTCATTTCATTTCAAACCTATTATATTTGCTATTCACCGCAAATCAATATTACTCGAATGGATGAAGTTACATTGATTCATTTTCAACACAAATACTTTTGTTTGCGTTTCCAAGACGAGAAATCACAGGAAATGTTTGAGAAAGTATTGCAAAGAAACATTGATCTTTTTGTTTGCATGTCTTTTAGTGATAAAGATACGATTCTTAAAGCGTCTATACCCTCAGCAACAAAAACATATGATTGCGACTTGGCAATCAATTTTGACCGAATCACAATTTATTCAAATAATAATTTTGTCGCCACTTATTTGCGCAATGATGTGAGCGTAATTAATTATAACAAGCATTTGAATCATGTTCTTATTCTTCCCGATAAATCATCAATAATGATCCAATTTGACTCTGGAAATGATTCCCAGAAATTCTGTCTGCTGTTTGAGGATATACATCTGAAGCACAAAGAAAACGACAATTCTTTCCAGGTTTATGTTCTGAATCACCAGTTCAGAAAGTCCAGACCTGGCTCGATTATTCTTCAAAAATCCATTTTGCACATCAGAATTTTGGGAAAGCCCATCCTCAACATCCCAATTCGCAACGTTTGGGTTGAAAAACAGCGCTTGGCAATCGTGTACTTTTTTCTCGAGGAATTCCGAGATTACATTATCATGTTCAATTCCGAAAATGAAGCCTCAAAATTCATTTATTCGCTTTATTTACTTAAAATCCAAATGCAAAATGTTTCGATCCAAAATTTTCCGATATTCCAAATCAATATTCTTCATCAAGAACAAGAATCAATGAAAAAAGGATTTTTTATCATAAACAAACGGCAAATCAAGCTTCAAACAACTGAAAATGAATGGAGTTTTGCGATTACAAAAAACACTCAATTTATTCCTGATCAAACAACAGAAAATGCGTTTATTTTTGTTTTTGATTATATTCCTGAAGAAGAACCTAATGACGCACAAAATCAAAATCAAAATCAAAATCAAAATCAAAATCAAAATCAAAATCAAAATCAAAATCAAAATCAAAATCAACGAGAAGAAGAAGACAAACAAACCAAACAAGAAACTAAGAAAGTCGCAAAACACCCGTTTATTCAATGGAAAAATACTTTGTATTCAATCAGCATTCAGTTTGTCAACGAATCATCTCAAAAACTTTTTTTCCGATTGTTCAAAAAACAGCGCGAAAAAACAAGTCATGAAAATTATTTCAAGGAAAAATTCACTGTTTCTTTGTTGAACCAAAAAATGGATGTTTTGAAACATACCTTGATTTCATTAAACCAGAAGTTGCTGAAAATCCATGTCGAAACTCGGTCGTACACGCTTCCCTTTGACAAATCAAGCATCACAGTGAATCAAGAAAATCAGAAGATTCTTGATTTGAAATTTGGCGATGAAAAAATTATTCTTCTTTTTCCGAATTCGGATGATACTAATAAATTCTATGATTTTTATCGGCTCATCAAAGAGAATTGCCAGATTACTCCGATACAATTAAGGCAGCGCAGATCCCTGAATAATATTGTTTCTCAGAAATCTTTTGATGTCACAGTTCTTTCGAACAAGTCCACAAAGATTGGGAAAGGAACAATCGAAATGTCTCGTTTTTTGGTTTTTAATTTTGGAGAATTGAAGTTTGTTAAGAAATACAATGAAACTAATTTGATTCTTTTCCCCAATAATCAAAATCGGATCAGAATCAGATTAGATGATTTTAGTTATTATTATTTTTTGTTTACTGATAATAATGATTTGGATTCTTTTTTGAGTTATTTCAAGCAGAGGAAAGTGTTAGAGATGAATTTTTAAATTTTATTTACGCTTTTTTTTTTTTAACAAACAAACCCAAAAAAAAAGGATGTATTTAAATTTAATTAATAAAAAGTGGAATAAAATTAATAAATAATTTAATAAATAAATTAATAAATAATTTAATAAACAAATTTAATAAATAAATTAATAAATAAATTAATAAATAAATTAATAAATAAATTAATAATAAAAAGTGGAATAAAATTGATAAATAAATTAATAAATTAATAAATTAATAAATAAATAATTAATAAATTAATAATTAATAAATAAATTAATAAATAAATTAATTAATAAATTAATTAATAAATTAATAAATAAATTAATAAATAAATTAATAAATAAAAAAAATAAAATTAATAAATAAATTAATAAATAAATTAATAAAAAAGTGGAATAAATTAATAAATAAATTAATAAATAAATTAATAAATAAATTAATAAATAAAAAAAGTGGAATAAAATTAATAAATAAATTAATAAATTAATAAATAAATTAATAATAAAAGTGGAATAAATTAATAAATAAATTAATAAATAAATTAATAAATAAATTAATAAATAAATTAATAAATAAATTAATAAATTAATAAATAAATTAATAAATAAAAGTGGAATAAAATTAATAAATAAATTAATAATAAAAAGTGGAATAAAATTAAAAAAAAATTAAATAAATAAAATTAATAAAAAAATTAAAATTAATAAATAAATAAATAAATAAAATTAATAAATAAAAATTAATAAATAAATTAATAAATAAATTAATAAATAAATAAATTAATAAAAAAGTAAATTAATAAATAAATTAATAAATAAATTAATAAATAAATTAATAAATAAAATTAATAAATAAATTAATAAATAAATTAATAAATAAAATTAATAAATAAATTAATAAATAAAATTAATAAATAAATTAATAAATAAAATTAATAAATAAATTAATAAATAAATTCTTAATAAATAAATTAATAAATAAATTAATAAATAAATTAATTAATAAATAAAAAAATTAATAAATAAATAAATAAAAAAATAAATAAATTAATAAATAAATTAATAAATAAATTAATAAATAAATTAATAAATAAATAAAAAAATAAAATTAATAAATAAATTAATAATAAATTAATAAATAAAAAAATTAAAAATAAAAAGTGGAATAAAAAAATAAATTAAAAATAAATTAATAAATAAAAAGTTAATAAATAAAATAAAAAATTAATAAATAAATTAATAAATAAATTAAATAAAATTAATAAAAAAAATAAAAAAAAATTAATAAATAAATTAATAAATAAAATTAATAAATAAATTAATAAATAAATTAAATAAATAAAATTAATAAATAATTTAATAAATAAATTAATAAATAAATTAATAAATAAATTAATAAAAAATTAATAAATAAAAAATTAATAAATAAATTAATAAATAAATTAATAATAAAAAGTGGAATAAAATTAATAAATAATTTAATAAATAAATTAATAATAAAAAGTGGAATAAAATTAAAAAAATAAATTAATAAAAGTGGAATAAAATTAATAAATAAAAAGTGGAATAAAAATTAATAAATAAAATTAATAAATAAATTAATAAATAAATTAATAAATAAAATTATTAAATAAATTAATAAAAAAAAAAGTGGAATAAATAAAAATAAATTAATAAATAAATTAATAAATAAATTAATAAATAAATTAATAAATAAATTAATAATAAAAAGTGGAATAAAATTAATAAAAATAATTAATAAATAAATTAATAAATAAATTAATAAATAAAATTAATAAATAAATTAATAAATAAATTAATAAATAAATTAATAAATAAATTAATAAATAAATTAATAAATAAATTAATAATAAAAAGTGGAATAAAATTAATAAATAATTTAATAAATAAATTAATAATAAAAAGTGGAATAAAATTAAAAATAAATTAATAATAAAAAGTGGAATAAAATTAATAATAAAAGTGGAATAAAATTAATAAATAAATTAATAAATAAATTAATAAATAAATAAATAAATAAATTATTAAATAAATTAATAAATAAATTAATAAATAAATTAATAAATAAATTAATAAATAAATAAATAAATAAATTTATAATAAAAAGTGGAATAAAATTAAAAAATAAATTAATAAATAAATTAATAATAAAAAGTGGAATAAAATTAATAAATAAATTAATAATAAAAAGTGGAATAAATTAATAATAAAAAGTGGAATAAAATTAAAAAAAGAAATAAAAGAAAAAGATGAGTAATAATTAGAATGAAATTAATAATTAAAATTTTTTTATTTATTTTTTTAATTTTTCATTTTTCATTTTTCAGTTTTTTTTTTTAATAAGAAAAATAAAATGGGAGATAGAAAATTAAATGTAGTTCCATCTCGAATGGTTTTAGCTAATTTAAGAGCACGTTTAGTAGCTGCAATTAAAGGACATAATCTTTTAAAAAAAAAGAGTGATGCTTTAACTTTAAAATTTCGTTCAATGATTAATGAAATTGCTGATGTCTGTTTTATTTTTATTTCCCTTTTTTTAAAATCAAAAAGATCATTCAACCATTTTTAACTCAAAATGAATTTTTCAATTTAAAAAAAATAAATGATTCATCATCATTAAATCTTATAAAATCTAATTTAAATTCAATAATTAAAATTAAAATTAAAATTAAAATTCATTTATAATATTATAATTAAAATTAAAATTCAAAATTAAAATTAAAATTCAAAATTAAAATTAAAATTAAAATTAAAATTAAAATTAAAATTAAAATTAAAATTAAAATTAATATTAAAATTCATTTATAAAATTAAAATTAAAATTAAAAAATTAAAATTAAAAATTAAAATTAAAATTAAAAATTAAAATTAAAATTAAAATTAAAATTAAAATTAAAATTAAAATTAAAATTAAAATTAAAATTAAAATTAAATTTAAAATTAAAAATTAAAATTAAAATCAAAATTAAAATTAAAATTAAAATTAAAAATTAAAATTAAAATTAAAATTAAAATTAAAATTAAAATTAAAATTAAAATTAAAATTAAAATTAAAATTAAAATTAAAATTAAAATTAAAATTAAAATTAAAATTAAAATTAAAATTAAAATTAAAATTAAAATTAAAATTAAAATTTAAAATTAAAATTCAAAATTAAAATTAAAATTAAAATTCATTTATAAAATTAAAATTAAAATTAAAATTAAAATTCATTTTGAAAATTAAAATTAAAATTAAAATTAAAATCAAAATTAAAATTAAAATTAAAATTAAAATGAAAATTAAAATTAAAATTAAAATTAAAATTCATTTCGAAAATTAAAATTAAAATTAAAATTAAAATTAAAATTAAAATTAATATTAAAATTAAAATTAAAATTCATTTTGAAAATTCATTTTGAAAATTCATTTTGAAAATTCATTTTGAAAATTCATTTTGAAAATTCATTTTGAAAATTCATTTTGAAAATTCATTTTGAAAATTCATTTTGAAAATTCATTTGAAAATTCATTTGAAAATTAAAAAACACAGACAAAAGAACAAATAGTAGCATATTTCAAAGAAGCACACTCATCACTAATGGATGTGAAATACGTAGCAGGAACACACTCAACATTTTCAATAATAGAAAGTGTAACGGAATCAACAACAAAAATCAAAACCGGAATGGAAAATATAGCAGGAGTAAAAATTCCAAAATTCACAGTAGTAAATGAGCATCAAGACACAAGCGATCTGCGGGGAATCAGCAAAGGAGGCCAGCAGATTCAGCTCTGTAAACACAAATTCAACGAGGCTCTTAATCTTCTTGTTCAATTAGCTTCACTTCAAGTCGCTTTTGTTACTTTGGATGAAGTTATTAAAAAAACAAACAGAAGAGTCAATGCAATTGAACATGTTATCCAGCCAAGAATAGAAAATACTATTCGTTTTGTTATCGATACTTTGGATGAAAGAGATCGTGAAGAGTTTTTTAGACTCAAAAAAATTCAAAAGAAAAAAAAAGAAAAAGTTAAAAAAAAAGATCGTGAAAAAAAACTTTGGGCTTTGAAACTTGAAGAGCAAAAGAAATTACTTTCGGGACAAAGTAATCTTAATCAGAATCAAGTTTCAAATCAGATTTCCCGTTTCAATGATAATAATAATAATAATAATAATCTAATCGACCAAAGAAAACAAAAGGAAATTGAATCTGATGATTCAGAAAGTGATTCTGATTTCCAAGAATTTGATGATTCTACTATTCCTACTATTCTTTCTGAATGGTTAGATGAAGATGAAGACATTTTATTTTAAATTTCTTTTACTTTTTTTTTTTAATCAATCCAATTTTGATATTTTTTTTTTAATTTGATTTCCAAAAAAAAAAATCTATTTTAAATTTGATTTTAATTTTAATTTTATTTCTTTTTTTTTGGTGGAAATTCAATTCCTAATGTTCCAATTAAATTTGATGTTGGTCCTGCATATCCTTCTTGTGATTCAAATGATTTAAGTAAATTATTTACAAGATTATAATCAATTTCTAAAGGATCTAAATTTAATTCATTTTCATTTTCATTTTCATTTTCATTTTCATTTTCATTATTTCTTGGTCTATCAAATGATTCAGTAAGTGTTGTTTGTGAAAGTTCTTGATCCATTTGTGAATAATAATCTAACATTTCATCATCTTCTTCAATTTCATCTCCAAATTCATTTCCAAATTCATTTTCATTTTCATCAATTAATCCAACTGCTTGCTTTAAATGATAAAAAAATTTTTCACTATCAAATTCACTTAAATCATCTTCTTTTAATTCAACTCCTTCAAATGGTGATGCTTTCTCAACAAAATTTGTCATTTTATCTACTAAATCATCAACAGTCGGTCTTTTTTGTTTTGAAAAACTCAAATTTTCTTCATTTGTATTTTGAATCAACATTTTTTCCAAATCTTCTTCAGTAAAAAACATCCAATCTTCATCATTATCTTTCAAATAGGGATTAATATTTGATTCCAAAAATTTTAATTTTTTAGGTAAATTATTCAATAAATTATCAACTTGTGAACAAAATAGTGAATCTTCTTTCTTATCTTTCATTATTTTTTCCCATTGTTCTTCAAAGGAATCATGTGCTTTAGATTCCAAAATTGAAAATAATTTTGATCCTTGAATTTCTCCTTGAAAATATCCTTGTCTTTCTAAATCATTCTTGAATTCATTCCATTTCTTTTTTTTGAATCCAATCAAATGATTTTTTTCTCTTTGATAAAATATCTCAAATCCACAAGCAACCATTGATCCAATTAATAAAGGTTTGTAATTTGGATGATCATTAGAATATTTAGAAAAACCAAATATTTTAGGAGGAATAAATTTTTGTTGATTTAACAATGAAAAAGTGAATCTAGTAAATCTGACTCTGTAAAAGACAAGTTTTTGTTTATAAAGTAAATAATCATTTAGAACAATTTTTTTTAAATTTTGATTTAGATTTTGATTTAAATTTTGATTTTGATTTTGATTTTCATTTTGATTTTCATTTTGATTTTGATTTTGATTTTGATTTTGATTTTGATTTTGATTTTGATTTTTGATTTTGATTTTGATTTTGATTTTCATTTTGATTTTCATTTTGATTTTGATTTTGATTTTGATTTTGATTTTCATTTTCATTTTCATTTAAATTTTGATTTTCATTTAAATTTTGATTTTGATTTTGATTTTGATTTTGATTTTGATTTTGATTTTGATTTTGATTTTCATTTTGATTTTGATTTTGATTTTTATTTTGATTTTGATTTAGATTTTGATTTAAATTTTCATTTTCATTTTCATTTTGATTTTCATTTAAATTTTGATTTTGATTTTGATTTTGATTTTCATTTTGTTTTTGTTTTTGTTTTTGATTTTCATTTAAATTTAAATTCAAGTCAAAAAGATTATAGATTTCTCCAGAATCACAAATATTGAATCTCTTCATCTCAGAACAATATTTAAGATCTTCAACATCTCTTGAATAAAAAATATTTGCAACTGTTGTAATCAAAAAAGGATTCTGTTCAAGTAAAATAGCAATTTCAAAAGGAATAACACATTTGAAAAAATGAGTTGAATCTGAAATAGCTTTTCCAGGATAATCACCAATTTTTTTTAATAAAGCCAAATGAATTTTTTCATTAACTTGAGTATTAATTGAATTTCCAATTACAATTTTAATTGCTTGATCAACTCGCAGATTTTTTAAAGGAATTTGAATCAATTCTTTTGGATTCTTTGGCTTGGGAATAATATGAAGTTCATTCTGAAATATAAAAACACGATTTTTTGAGTTTTTTGGATTGATCCAATTGGGAAGAAATTGCGCAGTTTCAATCAATAAAAAATCACCATCATTATCTTTAACACTAACAATTACATCAGGAAATTCTTTTGTAATTTCAAATAAAATAAAAACAATAAACCATTCATCATCAATACAATCTCCAAATTTTGTTTTTCCTTTTAAAATTTTCTTATTTTCTTTCATTTCTAATTTGAATTCTTCATAATTCCATATATATTTTTCACTGTGTTTTTTAATTTGTTTTTCTATTAGATTTTTTTTCTCTTCAAGAAATCCAAAAAGATTATCAATGCAAATGTTTTGATAAAGTTGAGAAAAGTAAATGGAATATTGAATGAAATTTTCTTCATTCATTTTTGATTTACTTATTTAGAAAAAAAATGAAAAAAATGAAAATAGATTTAATTTAATATTAGATTTATAAATTAATTTAAAAATATAATTTAATATTTAATTTTATGTTTAAAATAATAATTTATTGTTTTAGATTTAAATATTTTATTATTTAAATATTTAACAAATAAATATAAAAAATGAAAATAGATTTAATTTAATATTTAATTTATAAATTAATTTAAAAATATAATTTAATATTTAATTTTATTACTAAAATAATAATTTAATGTTTTAGATTTAAATATTTTATTATTTAGATATTAAACATATAAATATAAAAATAAGAATAGATTTAATTTAATATTAGATTTATAAATTAATTTAAAAATATAATTTAATATTTAATTTTATGTTTAAAATAATAATTTAATGTTTTAGATTTAAATATTTTATTATTTAAATATTTAACATAAAAATATAAAAATTGAAAATAGATTTAATTTAATATTTAATTAATAAAATAATTTAAAAATATAATTTAATATTTAATTTTATGTTTAAAATAATAATTTAATGTTTTAGATTTAAATATTTTATTATTTAAATATTTAACATATAAATATAAAAAATAAGAATAGGTTTAATTTAATATTTAATTTATAAATTAATTTAAAAATATAATTTAATATTTAATTTTATTATTAAAATAATAATTTAATGTTTTAGATTTAAATATTTTATTATTTAGATATTAAACATATAAATATAAAAAATGAGAATAAGTTTAATTTAATATTTGATTTATAAATTAATTTAAAAATATAATTTAATATTTAATTTTATTATTAAAATAATAATTTAATGTTTTAGATTTAAATATTTTATTATTAAAATTTCTTTTCCAATTTTTTTATTAAATTTTTGAAAAGAAAAGAAAAGAAAAACGAAAAAAGTGGAAGGAAATTTTTCTTTTTTGATTTAATTGGAAAAAAATCAATTTCTCTTTTAATTTCATCAATCATTTCTTTGTGATATGAATTTCATCTTTAATTATTACCTTGTTCAAAATTCATTCCTATTGGTCCTTGATAATTAGGTTGTTGATAATTAGGTTGTTGATAAATTGGTTGTTGATAATTAGGTTGTTGATAATTAGGTTGTTGATAATTTGGTTGTTGATAATTAGGTTGTTGATAAATTGGTTCAAAAGTTGGTTGTTGATAATTTGGTTGTTGATAATTTGGTTGTTGATAATTAGGTTGTTGATAATTAGGTTGTTGATAATTAGGTTGTTGATAAATTGGTTCAAAAGTTGGTTGTTGATCATTTAAAAGAGGAGTATCAATAAAAGGTTTAATTTCAACAGATTTTTCATCTGAAACTTTTTGATTAGATTTTGCAATTCTTTGCGACTCTCTTTTTTTGTTCTTTGATTTTGAATTTGAATTTGATTTTGATTTTGAATTTGAATTTTATTTTGATTTTCATTTTGATTTTGAATTTGATTTTGATTTTAAATTTTGATTTTGATTTTTGAAATTTACTTTTTGGGAACAACGGACACAGCAAAACATAATAAGACCAATCAAAATCAATCCACCAAAAGTTCCAAAAACTGCTCCTAAAATCTGATTAAAAAGAAAGAAATGTAGAATATTTTGATCAATTTTTGAATTAAACGCAAAAAAATTTCCATTTGAAAATAGGATATACTGTTGATAATTTTGGACCACACTCATCTTTACTCGTCATCCATTTGCTACATGCATTAAAATCAGCTCTTTTTTGTTTAATTAACCAAAGAGATTTTCAAATCAGAATCATTTGGAATTTTGATTTTGATTTTGATTTTGATTTATTTAAATTTTGATTTTCATTTTGATTTTGATTTTGATTTTAATTTTGATTTTAATTTTGATTTTGATTTTGATTTTGATTTTAATTTTGATTTTAATTTTGATTTTGATTTTGATTTTTAATTTTGATTTTAATTTTGATTTTGATTTTGATTTTGATTTTGATTTTGATTTTAATTTTGATTTTGATTTTGATTTTGATTTTGATTTTGATTTTGATTTTGATTTTGATTTTGATTTTAATTTTGATTTTGATTTTGATTTTTAATTTTGATTTTATTTTGATTTTGATTTTGATTTTGATTTTGATTTTGATTTTGATTTTGATTTTGATTTTAATTTTGATTTTGATTTTAATTTTAATTTTGATTTTGATTTTAATTTTAATTTTGATTTTGATTTTGATTTTGATTTTGATTTTGATTTTGAATTTTGAATTAAATTTTGTTGTTAAATAAATTTGTTTATTTTCATCAAAAAAAAAAAAGTTCAAATGGATTACTCGCTAGGCCAACATCCTTTATTACTGTCACACCATGCACAACCATTTTGCACACATGTTTCACATCCTGATACTCCACTAAAATAAAATTATTCAAAAATAAACAATTTTTAATTTTAAAAAATTTGATCAAATAATCCAAAAAAAATTTATTCAAATTGTTTTCTTAATTGGAAACAAAATCAAACAAAATTTACTAGCAATTTTGACTTAGAACAAAATGAATAATTAAGAAAAAACAAAACAATGAAAACATTCCAAATAAATAGATAATTGAAAATTAATATAAATTTTAAAAAAAAATGAACTGAAAAAATGAAAATTGAAAAAAGATTTAATTTAATATTAGATTTATAAATTAATTTAAAAATATAATTTAATATTTAATTCCATGTTTAAAATATTAATTTAATGTTTTAGATTTAAATATTTTATTATTTAAATATTTAACATAAAAATATAAAAAATGAGAATAAGTTTAATTTAATATTAGATTTATAAATTAATTTAAAAATATAATTTAATATTTAATTCCATGTTTAAAATATTTAATCATAATGATCCAATTTTTGAAATAAATTAATTAAAATATTTTATTAATTTTAAATAAAAAATTGGGAATAATTTAATTTTAATTTAAATAATGGAAATTAATTTAAAAATATAAAATAAAATTGATTTTACATTTAATTATTTAATATTCTTAATTTCATTTTTCAAATAAATTTATTAAAATATTTTATTAATTTTATTAAATTTTTGGGAATAATTTTATATTAATTTAAATAATGAAAAGTCAATAAAATATATAAAATAAAATTGATTTTATTTTGAATTATTTAATCATAATGATCCAATTTTTGAAATAAATTTATTAAAATATTTTATTAATTTTATTAAATTTTTGGGAATAATTTTATATTAATTTAAATAATTAAAAGTCAATAAAATATATAAAATAAAATTGATTTTACATTTAATTATTTAATATTCTTAATTTCATTTTTCATTTTTCATTTTTCAAAAAATGTCTTTTCTTTTTATTTTAATTCTTTTAATAATAATAATTATAATAGTTGGAATAATTTGGTGGAAATTTATTCATAAAGGAAAAAAATTAAAAACTATAATGATTTTAGGATTATGTGAAGCAGGAAAAACAGTTTTATATTATCAAGTAAATTAAATTATTTATGAAATTATATATAAAATTAAATATAAAATTATTTATAAAATTATATATAAAATTATTTATAAAATTATTTATAAAATTATATATTTATAAAATTATTTATAAAATTAAATATTAAATTAATTATAAAATTAATTATAAAATTAATTATAAAATTATTTATAAAATTAATTATAAAATTATTTATAAAATTATTAATAAAAATTAAATATAAAATTAAATATTAAATTAATTATAAAATTAATTATAAAATTAATTATAAAATTATTTATAAAATTAATTATAAAATTATATATAAAATTATTTATAAAATTATTTATAAAATTATTTATAAAATTATTTATAAAATTAAATATAAAATTAAATATAAAATTAAATATAAAATTATTTATAAAATTATTTATAAAATTAAATATAAAATTATTTATAAAATTATTTATAAAATTATTTATAAAATTATTTATAAAATTATAAAATTATTTATTATATTATAAAATTAAATATAAAATTATTTATAAAATTATTTATAAAATTAATAAAATTAAATTATAAAATTAATATAAAATTATTTATAAAATTATTTATAAAATTATTTATAAAATTATTTATAAAATTATTTATAAAATTATTTATAAAATTAAATATAAAATTAAATATAAAATTAAATATAAAATTAAATATAAAATTAAATATAAAATTATTTATAAAATTATTTATAAAATTAATTTATAAAATTAAATATAAATTTATTTATAAAATTAAATATAAATTATTTATAAAATTATTTATAAAATTATATATAAAATTATTAATAAAATTAAATATAAAATTATTTATAAAATTATTTATAAAATTATTTATAAAATTATTTATAAAATTATTTATAAAATTATTTATAAAATTATTTATAAAATTATTAATAAAAATTATTAATAAAATTAATTATAAAAATTATATAAAATTATTTATAAAATTATATAAAAATTATTTATAAAATTATTTATAAAATTATTAATAAAATTAATTATAAAATTAATTATAAAATTAATTATAAAATTAATTATAAAATTAATTATAAAATTATTTATAAAATTAAATTAAAATTAAATATAAATTAAATATAAAATTAATTATAAAATTATTTATAAAATTATTTATAAAATTATTAATAAAATTATTTATAAAATTATTTATAAAATTATTTATAAAATTATTTATAAAATTATTATAAAATTATTTATAAAATTATTTATAAAATTAATTATAAAATTAAATATAATTATTATTTAAATTATAAAAAATTATTTATAAAATTAAATATAAAATTAATTATAAAATTATTTATAAAATTATATAAAATTAATTATAAAATTATTTATAAAATTATTTATAAAATTATTTATAAAATTAAAATATTTATAAAATTATTTATAAAATTATTTATAAAATTATTTATAAAATTATTTATAAAATTAATTATAAAATTATTTATAAAATTATTTATAAAATTAATAAAATTATTTATAAAATTATTTATAAAATTATTTATAAAATTATTTATAAAATTATTTATAAAATTATTTATAAAATTATTTATAAAATTATTTATAAAATTAAATATAAAATTATATATAAAATTAATTATAAAATTATTTATAAAATTAATTATAAAATTATTTATAAAATTAATTATAAAATTATTTATAAAATTATTTATAAAATTAATATAAAATTATTTATAAAATTATTTATAAAATTATTTATAAAATTAAATATAAAATTATTTATAAAATTATATATAAAATTATTTATAAAATTATTTATAAAATTATTTATAAAATTATTTATAAAATTATTTATAAAATTATTTATAAAAAGCTTAAAGATGGAATTTTTGTAGAAACACAATCATCAATGAAAGAAAACGAAACAAGAACAATCAAACTAAAAAAGAAAAACAAAGATGAGAAAGAATCGGAAAAAAACAAGGAAGTACATTTACTAGACTGGCCAGGACATGCAAGACTTCGGGGGAAACTAGATCAATTTTATCCCATTTTAGACGCGATTATTTTCGTATTAGATTCTTCAGACACACAACTAGAAACAATAACCTCGACAGCAGAATTTATATATCAAATATTCACCGATCCAAAAATGAACATGTCCCCAATTCCGTTTCTTTTTGCCTGCAATAAATCGGATTTATATACTTCTTATTCTCCTTCTAAATTAAAACAAATTATTCAAGTTGAATTCAATAGAATTAAAGATTCAAAAACTGATAAAATTATTCAGAATCAAAAAAGTTTTAATTTTGATAAAGCAAAATTTTTTAATCAATGGGTTTCTATTTCTGCAAAAGATGGAAAAATTGATTCAGTTTATGATTTTCTTGAAAAACAATTAAATCTTTAAAATTTCCAATTAAAATTTCAAACAAAAACAAAAACAAAAACAAATTATTTTTTAAAAAAAAAAATGAGTAATTTTGATTAAAAAAAAGAAAAAAGAAAAAAGATCAAAACAAAAAAAAAATTTTTTCTTGAATTTTTTTTTTCATTTTTTTCTTTTTTTAATTTTTTGTTTTTTTAAATGGCGTCAACAGAAGAAAATTCAAATCAAAATTCAAATGAAAATTTAAATGAAATTCAAATTAATTCAAATGAAAATTCAAATGAAAATTCAAATGAAAATTCAAATGAAAATTTAAATGAAAATTCAAATGAAAATTCAAACGAAAATCTAAATGAAATCCAAATTAATTTAAATGAAAATTTAAATGAAAATTCAAATCAAAATTCAAATGAAGATTTAAATGAAAATCCAAAAGAAATGTTTAAAGAAAATGAAAATTGGATAATAGAAGAAAATTCAAATGAAAAATCAAATGAAAATGAAGAAATTAAAAATGATACAAAATTTAGAGAACTTTTCTATCAAAAAGGTTTGTTATTTGAAGAGAAAAAGATTTTCCGATCAATCAATTAATTAGTTGATTAATTATTTTTATTTCTATTTGTATTTAATTGATTTTTGTTCAGAATATTATTCTTTTGTTTTTACTTATCCAAAAAGAGGAAATTCGTTATTATTGATCACAGAAGATTCAAAAAATTCACAATTTATTATATATTTATGTTTAAAAGACGAAACAAGAATTAAAATGCTTAAAAAATCTGATATTGGAAAATCTCTTTTAAGAAATTTATTTTGTATGGGACCTGCAATATCAAAAGTTATTGGAAAAATTGAACCTGATTTAGTTAATGTTGAAGTCTCCGATGTTGCTTGGGAAGAAGAAGATGAGGAAGATTTATTAAAAATGGAAGAATATCAAGTATTTCAAAAAAATTTTTAAATGAATTTTTAAAATTTTTAAATGAATTTTTTAAATTTTTTTTTTGATAGAATATTAAGCAATATAAATTTGGAGTTATATATATTAAACAAGGACAAGAAAGTGAAGATGATTATTTACAAAATGGTAAAAATATTTAAAAAATTTTCGAAATGTTTTTTTTTTCAATTAACATGAAATTTTAGAAAAAGGAAGTGAAGAATTTAATCAATTTATTCAATTACTTGGAAATTATGTTGATTTAAAAGATTTTTCACAATATTCAGGAGGACTTGATATTATTGGTGAATAAAATATAAAATATAAAATTCAAAAATCAAATTTATTTTAAAAATTTTTTCAATTTAGATTGTACATCAGGACAAAGATCAATATATAATAATTGGAGAGGTTTTGAAATTATGTTTCATGTTTCTACGTTACTTCCAACAACTAAAGATAAACAACAAGTAAATGAAACCAGAAAATTTTTTCAAATTAAAAATTTAAAAATTAAAAATTTAAAAAAATTAAAAAATTAAAAATTTAAAAATAAGGTTGAAAAAAAAAGGTTTATTGGAAATGATGTGATTCTTATTGCTTTTCTTGAAGGAAATGCAAAATTTGATCGATCACTTTTTACATCAAAACAAAACCGTAAAAATAAATAATTTAAAAATTTATAAAAACAAAATTTATAAAAACAAAATTTATCAAATTAAATAGATATTGTAATTGCTGTTAGACCAATTAAAATTGAAAAAGAAACAAAATATCAGTAAATCTATTTAATTTAATTTAATTTAATTTAATTTAATTTAAATTTAATTTAAATTTAAAAATTAAAAGAATTGGAGTAATGAGAAAAGAAGGAATTTCGGAATTTAAACCAAAAGTTCCTATTGAACCTTTATCAAAAGATGAAGTCACTGATTTTATTCTTACAAAAGGTAGAATTTAAAATTTTTAAAATTTAAAATTTTTTATTAATTAAAATTAAATTTTTAAAAAAAAAAAAAAGCTTGTTTAGGTGAAAGAATTTCATCAAAATCAGGAGATTTTAAAAAAAGATGGATTTCTTATCGAGAAAATGTTATTGAAACAATTTATGAGAAGAACATTTAAATGATAAAACAAAATTACAAAAGTTTTTTTTTTTACTTTTTTACTTTTTTTTTTTTAAAATCTTTAATAACATAATTAATAAAAAAAAAATGTTCGAATTTTTAAACATTATCTAAATATTTTTTATTTATTTATTTATTTATTTAATTAATTAAAAAAAATTGATGTCATGTTTTAAAAAAAAAATTATCCGATTTTCCAAAATTTCTTGTTAAAAAATTTTTTTTCATTTTTTTTTTCAATTTTTCTTAACAAATGAGAATATTTATTAAAGGAGGAATTTGGAGAAATACAGAAGATGAAATATTAAAAGCAGCAGTAATGAAATATGGAAAGAATCAATGGGCAAGAATTTCATCACTATTAGTACGAAAAAGTGCGAAACAATGCAAAGCACGATGGTACGAATGGCTTGATCCTTCAGTAAAGAAGATTGAATGGACACGAGAAGAAGAAGAGAAACTGCTTCATTTAGTGAAAATCATGCCAACACAGTGGCGAACAATAGCACCCATAGTGGGAAGAACAGCAGCGCAGTGCATTGAGCATTATGAGTATTTACTAGATGCAGCGCAAGGAAGGGAGACAATAGAGGATCAGAATGACCCAAGAAGGCTGCGAACTGGGGAATATGATCTCAACACAGAAACACGACCTGCTCGACCGGATCCGATTGATATGGATGAAGATGAGATTGAAATGCTAAGTGAAGCTCGGGCAAGACTTGCAAACACAAAAGGAAAGAAAGCCAAAAGAAAAGCGCGAGAGAAGCAATTAGAAGAGGCAAGAAGATTGGCTGTTCTTCAGAAACGTCGAGAACTCAAAATGGCAGGTGTCGTGCTTCAGCAAAAAATTCGCAAAAAAAATCGCAAAAGACTTCCAATGAATTATTCAGTTGAAATTCCTTTTGAAAGACAAGTTCCTTCGGGGCTTTATGAAACATCCGAAGAAGAGCGCAAAGCAAACAAGACGGATTTTATTGGGAAAAGTCTTGATGAGCTCGATGGAAGAAAAAGGGAAAAAAGAGAAGTTAAAAAAGATCCAACGGAAGAAACTGTGCAGCGTCAATCAAGCGAGCAAATTGCGCAGATGCTGCAAAACGAAAGCAGAAAAAGTTTACTACGAAAAAGAACCAAATTCAGTATTCCTGAAGCGCAAATCAACGATGAAAATCTTGAGCAAATTGCGAAGTTGACAAACAAAAAAATCATCAGTAATTTAACGGAAAATGGGGACATGTCATCAGAAAAGCAAGCAACAACTAGCGCGCTTCTCTCTGTTTTTGCGCAGACTCCTGATGTGCAATCCGCACAAAGAACACCACTTTTTCCTCTCAATTCCGCAAAAACGCCGCTTGTTGAAGACATCTTGCGAACCGAAGCAGAAAACATTATTGCGCTAACAAACGCTCAAACGCCTCTTCTTGGCGGTTCAAATGCTCCTCTTCATTCCTCCGATTTTACTGGCGTTCTTCCGAAATCAAATCCGTTACAAACCCCAAATGTTCTTGTTTCTTCACTTGCTAATCAAACCCCTTATCGCTCTCCCGCTTTTAATTCTTTGGATTCGAATTTAAATCCAAATCCAAATTCTCAACTTCCTTTTTCTTCTTTGGATCCGCAAAATGTGGATAATATCCGATTTGAGTTGCGCAATAGCTTGAAGAATTTGCCTCAACCAGTGAATGAGATTTCAATTATACTTCCTGATATTTCTGAAGAAAATAAAAATGAAGAAAATCAAAATTTAAATGAAGAAAAATTCAACTACACTTCCGCATTTATTGAAGATGCGAGAGATGTCCAACTCAGAAATCAACTTAAAACACAAAACAAAAAAAACCTTCTTCTTCATAACCGCTCTTCTGTTCTCAAAAAAAACCTTCCAAGACCTAGATTCCCTAATCCTCATATTAAATCAATCTATTCTCAAAACAAAACCATAAATCATTCTCTTCATCACTTGATTCAATACGAGCAAAAAAACTTCCCTTCTCCTTCAAATGAAATTGTCCCGAATTTCGTTTTTGATCCAAATTCCGTTTTCGATCCAGAAAAAATCCAACAAGCTCAAGTTGAAATCCAAAAAGAAACTCAAGTTCTTGATCCAAATCATTTCTTCGATTTATTCGATCAAATTTTATCCGATTTTGTTTTTCTTCCTTCACTTAAAAAATTCTCTAGTTTTTCTCAAGCTTCTCTTATTGACCAAATTCAAGCTTTAAAACAAGAATTTGAACTTCTTCGCAAGTTTTATCTTGATAAAGAAAAATATCTTTTGAAAAAACAAGCAAAAATTCAAATTTTAACAAAAGGATATTATTCAAGAATGGAAAAGATTATTTATGAACTTCAAGATCTTCATAATAAACTTCAAAAATCTATTTTGGAAAAAGATATTCTTGAAAATTTATTTTCTGTTGAACAAAAAAGTTTAGTTTCAAGAAAAACCAAAATTTTTGAAGAACTTTCTTATCAAAAACAATTGCAAACTGATCTTCAACTTCAATATCAAACATTATTGAACAAAAAAATTGAAATTCAAAAAAAGAATAATTAGATTTTCTTTTTTAAAAATAAAATAAAAACAATTTTTATTTTTATTATTTTTATTTTAATTTTAATTTTAATCTATTTTATGTTTTCTTGAAAGTGAAACATTTTCATTTTCATTTTGATTTAAATTTTGATTTAAATTTTGATTTTCATTTAAATTTTGATTTTTATTTTGATTTAAATTTTCAAAATCATCATCATCATCATTAAAATAATCTTCTTCTAATCTTTCATCTTCTTCAATCCTTCTTCTTTTTTCTAAAAATGTCTCTTTTTTTGACCAATTCAAATCATTTTCATGATCAAAAAAATCAACAGCATTATCATCTTGAATATCATTTTCAAATTGGGATTGTTTAAGTTGATTTTCAGAAAAACGGTTGAGAATTTTTTGGAAAACAGGAAAAGATGAAGAGAATTTGGAAAAAAAAGAAGGAAAAGAAGTGGCAATATGGGAAACAATGTCAGAAATATTCAGTTGGTAAATCATGCTAAAAAGTTCTAAAATTGAGGAAACAAGAAGATTGTTTTTCATATGAATTGATTCAAAAATTTCGAATAAATACTTGAAAAAATGGATTTGGATTGTGTTTTTGATGAAGATTTTATCTTCAATAACAAGATAGTTCTTGAAAAACTTGACAATGGAAACTCGCAAAAAGGAGGTTCCAAACAGCAAAAAGGGGAGCAATTTCAAGGCGATATCTGAGCGAATCAGGAAGTTTTTAATGCGGAATCCATGATGGAAAATGCAGAAAGAAAGAAATTCACAAACACGAACAACAATTTCTGCTTTTGATGTTTCAAGTGTTTTTTTTTCTGAGCAAATTTTTGACGATAAACCAAGTGTTTGTTCCACTAAATCCTCCATAAAATTCCCGTAAAACACTTGCAGTAAATTTTCTTGGTCAATTTGGCTATTTATTGTTGTTGTGTTAAGTAGATCCATTAGTATATCAAACGCAGGAAATTTTGTGCGATTTGAATCGTCTTGATTTGCGATTAATTTCACAAGCGCTTGAAAAAAGGAGTATTTTTCATTGCGTTGTATTTCTCCGACTGAAAACATCCTGATATGAACAGTGTTGTGAAGAACTAATCGGTTGATAATTTCCAAAGACATGATTTGGATCCCAACATCCTCGTTATCAAGCGCTTGAACCAGCAAAACAAGCAATTCCTGCGTCCGATTAAACGAGGATATCTGCATTATCGATGAATAAACAATGTGGTGCATAATGATGCTCATTTCGTTGAGTAATTGGATCACCTTTTTCTGTGTTTGCTGGTTTTTTGGCTCTTTGTTGTATTCCTTATTTAGCAATTCAAACAAATTGTTTTTTTCAATCAAATCGTTGAAGATTTCTCTGTAGTTTTCCATGATAATTTGTGTGATTCTTTGCGATGAAACTGGATCCAAAATGCTTGCAAGAACAACATCGCGAACGTATTGCAAGCGATAAGTATAATGGATCTTATCCAACAAATACTCTTCCATGCGAATCACTTCATGGAATTTGCAAATTTTGTTTAAAAATAATCTGTGTGAATTTTGGATATTTTTTTGATCCGTAATATTTGGGTTTGAATTTGGGTTTATGTATCTTTTTTCTTCAAAATCTATCCTGTTGTTCATATTTATATTTAAATCTTGTGCATTTCTTTCTTCTCCATTTATATTTGCTTTTTCTAGATTTTTGATTGCTTTTTCAATATTTATATCCCATTTCTCTATATTTCTTCGGCTTCTTTTCATTTCGGGATCGTATTCAAATATTCCAATTGTTTTCATTATATTTTTTTCGTTGATTATATTTTCTAGTGATTCAAGATCGTTGAAACTGACAATTTTCTTCGTGATTCGGAATAAAAGTTGTAATTGTTGATCTTCTATTTTTTGTTCGTGTGCATTTTTTATTATTGGTTTTGAATGTATGTTGTTTTTGCGATTAGCAATATTTTTTTCTTTTTTTTTTTCTCTTTCTTTTTCTGTATTTTCAAAAAGTTGAAACAATTTATCAAGATAATTCTATTATTGTTATTATTATGATGAAGAATAAATACAAAGTATTTTTTAAAACAAATGTCAATATTACTTTTGTTATCATTTCTTGACAAATTTTCTTTCGGATAAAAAAATTTTGAGTTTCTAAACAAGAATCAACTTTTAATAAAGTCTGTTCATTTAAATCAGGAAGAATGTCATCAATTTCCATTGTCATTCCAATAAAAGAATTTTTTGGATCGACATCAACATCAACATTGATATTATCATTTTCAATTTTATCTAACAAATTTGTGTCATAGTCTGGATTAAATGTCATTTTATCCCAATCAATGTCAATATCTTCTGAGAAATTTCTGTTTTTAAATTGATATAATAATTTAAAAATTTCTCTACAATTTTGAATAGAATCAAAACTAAGTGCAAATTTTGTTTCATCTTTTTCTTTCCAAATTATAATAGTTTCTTGTTCAATTTCGTAATTATTTTCAAGATTAATAAAAAGATCGATAATTTTATTTTCTGAATTATTTGAATTATTTTCTAAATTATTTTTTGAATTATTATTTAAATTATTTTTTGAATTATTTTCTAATTCATTTTCTGAATTATTTTCTAAATTATTTTTTGAATTATTTTTTGAATTATTTTCTGAATTATTTTCTATTTTCTTTTCTAAATTATTTTTTGAATTATTTTCTAAATTATTTTCTATTTTCTTTTCTAAATTATTTTCTAAATTATTTTCTAATTCATTTTCTATTTTCTTTTCTAAATTATTTTCTAAACTATTTTCTGAATTATTTTCTATTTTCTTTTCTATTTCAATAACAAATCGTAATTGTTTTGTTTTATTATCATATTTTGGTAATAAAATTCCAACTCCAACTTCTTTCCATTCTGGAGTTTCTTTAGATTTAAATAATTTAACTTGAGGTGAATTATCTTCTTCGTTTTTCATTTTAAAAAAAAAAAATTTTATATTATTTTGTTTAATAAAAAAAAAATGAAAAAAAATGAAAAAATGAAAAATAAAAAATTTTTGTTTAAAAAGGGTTTGGGAAAAACAAATGACTTTATTAACCCAAAATATTTCTTTTTTTTTTTGAAAATGAGAAGAAAAAAAAAAATTGAGAAAAGATCAAATTTTTTTTTTTTGGCAATCAATCAATCAATCAATCAAATTATAACTTATATTTCTTCTTGAAAATTTTCCACATTTTTCCCATTAAATCCTCCAATTTCTTTACATCTTCTGGACCATATTCTTCGACTTTATTGCCAACGCCAACGACAAGAACGATTCTCTTCTTGTCAACGTCATCGAAAATAGGGAGATTCATATGTCTTTTGACAGTGACATGACCATCTGGCGTTCCTCTTTTATAAGGATTAGGTTTAGAGTAATCATTAGTAATAACCGGTTTTCGCTGACGAATAGCTTCACCCCAAAGTCCAGTTTCTTCCAGTTTATAAACCAAGGGTTTTTTGATTGCCTTGCATGTTTGCATTGCTGTTTGGGACCAACCGAACATTGTCAATTGGTTTTGTTCCTTATTGACAAAAGCGAGATAACCAAGGTCAGAATTAGTAATCCTGACGGCTTCTTCAAGACAAAAGTCACCAATTTCTCTGGCTGAAATGTCAGAAGTTGTCATGCTGTCATCCACTTTTTTAACGGAAAATTCGGAATCTTTTGGACGAAGTGTAACTTGGAAGAAAAGTGAGTCCTTCAGACGAACTGGATGAATCCAAACAAAAACTTCAACGACTTTTCTTAATAACGTTTGATATCTCCAAATAAAATTCCATTCTCCTTTTGATAAAGCTTGACCTGTTTTAAATTTTAAAGCTTCAAGTGTAACTTCTTGTTTGTCAGGTTGTTCGTTGTCACTAAAAGTAAGTAAGTTTCTTAAAGTAACTGAAGCAATGTCTTCGTTTTCAAATTCGAATAAAAGATAATAAGCTTTATTGAATCCTACATAATTTCCTGTTGAATCTATCAATGCAATTGCGTCAGAATGATTTGCTACAGATTGCAAAAACTTTTTCTTTGTTTTTGAGGAGGTGTTTGAAACCGCATTAAACATTTCTTTACTTTCTGATGTGCCCATTTTATATTTTTTGTTTTTGAAAAATAAAAAAAAATGATTTGTATTTTTTATTTTTAATTTTTTTTTTCTTTTTTCTTTTTTCTTTTATTTGATCATTTATTTTTTTTTTTAAATAAACAATCTATGTTAATGTTTTAAACAAGTAAAGTTTTTTTTTAAATAAACAATCTATGTTAATATTTTAAACAAGTAAAGTTTTTTTTAGGGGGTTTTAGTTGTAATAAAAAAATTTAATTAAAAAAAAAAAAACAAAAAAAAAAATTAATTCTCCCTTTTTATAAATTTGATTAAATGATCATCTCCTTTTTTCTCCTTTTTAAATTTAAATATAAATATTAATATAAATATAAATATAATAAAGAATATAATAAAAAATATAATAAAAAATATAATAAAAAATATAATAAAGAATATAATAAAAAATATAATAAAAAGTGGAATAAAAAGTGGAATAAAAAGTGGAATAAAAATAGAATAAAAATATAATAAAAATGGAATAAAAATGGAATAAAAATATAAAAATATAATAAAAATATAATAAAAATATAATAAAAATTGAATAAAAAGTGGAATAAAAAATGGAATAAAAATATAAAAATATAATAAAAATATAATAAAAATGGAATAAAAATATAATAAAAATATAATAAAAATATAATAAAAATACAATAAAAATATAATAAAAATATAATAAAAATGGAATAAAAAGTGGAATAAAAATTGAATAAAAAGTGGAATAAAAATATAATAAAAAATATAATAAAAATGGAATAAAAATATAATAAAAATGGAATAAAAATATAATAAAAATTGAATAATAAATATAATAAAAATGAAATAAAAAGTGGAATAAAAATATAATAAAAATTGAATAAAAATATAATATAAAATGGAATAAAAATATAATAAAAAGTGGAATAAAAAAGGAATAAAAATATAATAAAAAAATAATAAAAATATAATAATAAATATAATAAAAATATAATAAAAATTGAATAAAAAGTGGAATAAAAATATAATAAAAATTGAATAAAAATATAATAAAAATATAATAAAAATGGAATAAAAATGGAATAAAAATATAATAAAAATATAATAAAAAACATAATAATAAATATAATAAAAACATAATAAAAATATAATAAAAATTGAATAAAAAGTGGAATAAAAATATAATAAAAATATAATAAAAATATAATAAAAATATAATAAAAATGAAATAAAAAGTGGAATAAAAATATAATAAAAATATAATAAAAATATAATAAAAATGGAATAAAAATATAATAAAAATGGAATAAAAATGGAATAGAAAATTGAATAAAAATATAATAAAAAAATATAATAAAAAATATAATAAAAAGTGGAATAAAAATATAATAAAAATTGAATAAAAACTGAATAAAAATGGAATAAAAATATAATAAAAATTGAATAAAACATAATAAAGAATATAATAAAAATATAATAAAAATATAATAAAAATATAATAAAAATTGAATAAGAAATGGAATAAAAAATTGAATAAAAAATATAATAGAAAATTGAATAAAAGTGGAATAAAAAATGGAATAAAAAATGGAATAAAAAGTGGAATAGAAAATATAATAAAAAGTGGAATAAAAAATTGAATAAAAAATTGAATAAAAAATTGAATAAAAAATTGAATAAAAAGTGGAATAAAAAATGGAATAAAAAATTGAATAAAAAATATAATAAAAATATAATAAAAAAATAAAAATTGAATAAAAATATAATAAAAATAGAATAAAAATGGAATAAAAATAGAATAAAAATGGAATAAAAATGGAATAAAAAGTGGAATAAAAATATAATAAAAATATAATAAAAATATAATAAAAAGTGGAATAAAAAGTGGAATAAAAAATTGAATAAAAATTGAATAAAAATATAATAAAAATATAATAAAAAATATAATAAAAAATATAATAAAAAATATAATAAAAATTGAATAAAAATGAAATAAAAGTGGAATAAAAATATAATAAAGAATATAATAAAAACATAACAAAAATTAACAAAAATACAATAAAAATATAATAAAAATATAATAAAGAATACAATAAAAAATTGAATAAAAATTGAATAAAAACTGAATAAAAATATAATAGAAAATATAATAGAAAATATAATAAAAAAACTGAATAAAAAGTGGAATAAAGAATGGAATAAAAATGAAATAAAAATGAAAATAAAAATGAAATAAAAAGTGGAATAAAAAGCGGAATAAAAATGGAATAAAAATTGAATAAAAGTGGAATAAAAATTGAATAAAAATGGAATAAAAATATAATAATTACAATAAAGAATATAATAAAAATATAATAAAAATATAATAAAAAAATACAATAAAAAATAGAATAAAAATGGAATAAAAATTGAATAAAAATTGAATAGAAAATGGAATAAAAAGTGGAATAAAAAGTGGAATAAAAATATAATAAAAATATAATAAAAATTGAATAAAAATAGAATAAAAATGGAATAAAAATGGAATAAAAATGGAATAAAAATATAATAAAAATATAATAAAAATGGAATAAAAATATAATAAAAATATAATAAAAATATAATAAAAATTGAATAAAAATATAATAAAAATAATAAAAATATAATAAAAAAAGTGGAATAAAAATGGAATAAAAAATATAATAAAAAATATAATAAAAAATTGAATAAAAAATGGAATAAAAAAGTGGAATAAAGAATATAATAAAAAATATAATAAAGAATATAATAAAAAATATAATAAAAAATATAATAAAAAATATAATAAAAAATGGAATAGAAAATGAAATGAAAGTGGAATAAAAAAGTGGAATAAAAAAAGAAAAAAAAATGAATAATATTTTTTCTAAATGAGTAATAAAATCGTAATTTATGCGTAATTTAAATTTTTTTTATTTAAAAATAAAAGAAAAAAATTTTTTTATTTTTCATTTTTCATTTTTTCTCAAATTTATTCTTTAATTAAAAAATAATTTAAAAATAGAAAATGTCAGACAATAATCAAGAAAAAACAAAACAAGAAGAAAAACAAGAAATTCAAGAAGAAAATGATGAAATTCCAAAAGAAATTCAAGAACCAAAAATGGATTTTAATTTTGCTGATGAAGAACATGAAAAACGATACAAAACTATAAGAAGTATTGGTGAAGAATGTATTCTTGATACTGAACTCTTTGAATTATTATCTAGAAAGAAAACTCCAATTGCTTATGATGGTTTTGAACCTTCAGGAAGAATGCATATTGCTCAAGGAATTTTAAAATCAATTAACGTTAATAAATTAACTTCTTCTGGTTGCAAATTTATTTTTTGGATTGCTGATTGGTTTGCAATGATGAATAACAAATTCGGTATAAATTAAATTAAAATTCATTTATAAAATTCATTTATAAAATTAAATTTAAAATTAAAATTCATTTATAAAATTAAAATTAAAATTAAAATTAAAATTAAAATTCATTTATAAAATTAAAATTCATTTATAAATTAAAATTAAAATTAAAATTAAAATTCATTTATAAATTAAAATCAAAATTGAAATTAAAATTAAAATTAAAATTCATTTATAAATTAAAATTAAAATTAAAATCAAAATTAAAATTAAAATTAAAATTAAAATTTAAAATTAAAATTAAAAATCAAAATTAAAAATTCATTTATAAAATTAAAAAATTAAAATTAAATTAAAATTAAAATTAAAATTAAAATTAATATTAAAATTAAAATCAAAATCAAAAAATTCATTTATAAAATTAAAATTAAAATTAAAATTAAAATTAAAATTAAAATTAAAATTCATTTATAAAAATTAAAAATTCATTTATAAAATTAAATTAAAATTGAAATTCATTTATAAAATTAAATTTAAAAATTAAAATTAAAATTAAAATCAAAATTAAAAATCAAAATTAAAATCAAAATTAAAATTAAAATTAAAATCAAAATTAAAATTAAAATTAAAATTAAAATTAAAATTAAAATTAAAAATTTAAATTTAAATTCATTTATAAAATTAAAATTAAAATTAAAAAATTAAAATTAAAATTTAAATTCATTTATAAAATTAAAATTAAAATTAAAATTAAAATTAAAATTAAAATTAAAATTAAAATTAAAATTAAAATTAAAATTAAAATTGAAATTAAAATTAAAATTAAAATTAAAATCAAAATTGAAATTAAAATTAAAATTAAAATTAAAATTAAATTTAAAATTCATTTATTTATAAAATTAAAATTCATTTATAAAATTAAAATTCATTTATAAAATTAAAATTAAAATTAAAATTAAAATTAAAATTCATTTATAAAATTCAAATTAAAATCAAAATTAAAATTAATATTAAAATTAAAATTAAAATTCATTTACAAAATTAAAATTAAAATTAATTGATAAATTTAGATGGAGATTTAAAAAAAATACAAACTGTTGGAAAATATATGATTGAGATTTGGAAAGCATGTGGAATGAATATGGAGAATGTATCATTTGTATGGAGTTCCGAAGAGATCATTTCACGAGGAGGAGAATATTGGCCTCTTGTAATTGACATAGCACGGAGAAACTCAGTCAAAAGAATTCAACGTTGCAGTCAAATTATGGGTCGTTCTGATCCTGAAAGTTTATCTGCTTCTCAAATTTTCTATCCTTGTATGCAAGCTGCTGATATTTTCTTTTTAAAGGCTGATATTTGTCAATTGGGTCTGGATCAAAGAAAAGTTAATGTTCTTGCAAGAGAATATTGCGATTTAACTAAAAGAAAATTTAAACCTATTATTTTATCTCATCGTACTGTTTCTACTTTTAATGAAAATTAAAATTCATTTATAAAATTAAAATTCATTTATTTATAAAATTAAAATTAAAATTAAAATTAAAATTAAAATTAAAATTAAAATTAAAATTAAAATTAAAATTAAAATTAAAATTAAAATTAAAATTAAAATTAAAATTAAAATTAAAATTAAAATTAAAATTAAAATTAAAATTAAAATTAAAATTAAAATTAAAAATTATTTAAAAATTAAAATTAAAATTAAAATTAAAAATTAAAATTAAAAATTAAAATTAAAAATTAAAATTAAAATTAAAATTAAAATTATTTAAAATTAAAAATTAAAATTAAAATTAAAATTAAAATTAAAATTAAAATTAAAATTAAAATTAAAATCAAAATTAAAATTAAAATCAAAATTAAAATTAAAATTAAAATTAAAATTAAAATTAAAATTAAAATTAAAATTAAAATTAAAATTAAAAATTAAAATTAAAATTAAAATTAAAATTAAAATTCATTTATGAAATTAAAATTAATTTTATAAAAATTAATTTTGATAGATATGATTTTGGGATTAAAAGAAGGACAAGAAAAAATGTCAAAAAGTGATCCAATGTCAGCAATTTTTATGGAAGATACAGAAGTAGAAGTTAATTCAAAGATTAAGAAAGCATTTTGTCCACCAAAAGTTATTGAAAAAAATCCAATTTTTGATTATTTAAAATATTTAATATTTGAAAAGTTTGCAAAATTAGAAGTTATTCGTAAAGAAAAAGATGGAGGAAATATGTAAAAAAAAAATGAGAACAAATTAATTGATTTTTAAATTGATTTTTTAATTGATTTTTTAATTGATTTTTAAATTTATTTTATTAATTTTTTTTTAAATTAATTAGTGTTTATAATTCTTATGATGAAGTTGTTAAAGATTATGTTGATGGTAAATTACATCCAGCAGATTTAAAGAAAGCAGTTGCTACTAATTTAAATAAATTATTAGAACCAGTTAGAGAACATTTTGTAAAAGATGAAACTGCTAAAAAATTATTGGCTCAAGTTAAAAAATTTAAAACTAAAAAATAGTTCTTCTTTTCAAAAACAATTTTCTCTCTTTTTTTTCTTTTTTTCTTTTCTTTTTAAAAATAAAATTTTTTTTTTTTTCATTTTTTTCCTTTTCAGTTAAAAAGATTTCCTTTTAAATTTTCCAATTTTAAATTTGAACTTTTTTTTTTTTAAATTATTTTAATTAAAGAAATTAAAAACATGAGCACAAAAGAAAACGAAAAAGAAAAAGAAATTGAAAAAGAAAATTCAAATCAAAAACCAGATTTTGATGATTTTGATGATGATGTTGAAGAAGCAGTACAAGATTCTGAACCAGAAGATGAAAATGAACAAGAAATATTAAAATCTTGGGGAAAATTAAATTCTCTTATCGATTCTTTTCCTGATTTTGAACTTGAATCTTTAGAACCACGTATTTTATTTTATTTTCATTTTCAAATTTAATTTAATTTTAATTTAAAAATTTTTTTTGCTTTTTTGTTTCTTTTTTTATTTTTATTTTTATTTTTATTTTTATTTTATTTATTTTTTTACTTTTAAGTTTTTATTGGAAGATCCGAAAAATGTCAATATAGAATCCAAGATAAAAGAATAAGTAGTGTTCATTGTCAGATTTATAGAATAATTGATGAATCTTCAGTGACAAAACCTTTTGTAATAAAATTGAAAGATCTTTCAGCGAATGGAACTTTTGTTAATGGTTCAGTAAATATTTATTTTTTTCAATTTGGAAATATTAAATATTAAATATTAATTATTGAATATTAAATATTAAATATTAAATATATTAAATATTAAATATTAAATATTAAATATTAAATATTAAATATTAAAATATTAAAAATATATTAAAATAAAAAAATATAAAAATATTAAATATAAAATATTAAATATTAAATATTAATAAACATTAAAATAAAAAATAAAATAAAATATTAAATATTAAATATTAAATATAAAATATAAAATATTAAATATAAAATATAAAATATTAAATATTAAATATTAAATATTAAATATTAAATATTAAATATTAAATATTAAATATTAAATATTAAATATTAAATATTAAATATTTAATATTAAATTGAAATATTAAATATTAAATATTAAATAATAAATATTAAATATTAAATATTAAATAATAAATATTAAATATAAAATATTAAATATAAAATATTAAATATTAAATATAAAATATTAAATATTAAATATTAAATATAAAATATTAAATATTAAATATAAAATAGTTAGTAGGAAAAGGAAATGAAGTTATTTTACTTCATGGTGATGATATTTCTTTTGTTTATACTCGAAAACCAAAATCTCCTCCTCCTGGTATTTATTTTAATTTAATTTAATTTAATTTATTTCAATTTAATTTATTTCAATTTAATTTATTTCAATTTATTTCAATTTATTTTATTTCAATTTAATTTAATTTATTTCAATTTAATTCAATTTAATTTAATTTATTTCAATTTATTTCAATTTAATTTAATTCAAATCAATTTAGTTGCCAATTTTATTTTTAAAGATTACTCGATTGTTCCACAAGATAGAGAAGGAAAAGTAACAAATTATAATAATAATAGAAAATAACATTTTAATTTTTTTCAAATTCAATCCAAAAAAAAAATATAAACAAAAGTCAAAAATCCATGAATTTTATGATGTTCAAAGAGTTCTTGGAGTGTAAAATTAAAACTAAAAATAAAATTAATATTAATATCTCATTTGATTATTTTAAATTAATATTCCAAAAATAAATAAATATATTAAATTTTTAAAAGTGGAAAGTTCGCAACAGTAAAACTTGGAATGGATAAAAAAACAGGAGAAAAATATGCAATTAAAATGATTGATAAAAAAAAATATATGCCAAATGTATTAAATAATAAATATAAAAATATTTATAAATAATAAAAATAAATAATAAATATAAAAATATTTATAAATAATAAAAATAATAAATATAAAAATAATAAATATAAAAATATTTATAAAAATAAATAATAAATATAAAAATAAATATAAATAGCAAACAAAAGTTGAAAGAGATAGATTAATGGATGAAATTAATATTCTGAAAAAGATTAGACATCCATCAGTTGTTTCAGCAAAAGATATTTTTGATTCACCAAATATTTTATATCTTGTTATTGATTTGTAAAATATTAAATAATTAAATAATTAATAATTAATATTAAATAATTAATAATTAATATTAAATAATTAATAAATAACAAATAATAATTAATAATTAATAAATTAGATGTGTTGGTGGAGAGCTATTTGATAGAATTTCAATAAAAGGAAGATATAATGAAGACAATTCAAGAATTGTTTTTGAAAAAATTGCATCAGCTATTCAATATTTACACAGAAAAGGAATTGTTCATAGAGATTTAAAAGTATTTTTATTATAAATATTATAAATATTAAAATAAATATTATAAATATTATAAATATTAAAAATATTAAATAAATATTAAAAATATTAAAAATATTATAAATATTATAAATATTAAATAAATATTATAAATATTATAAATATTAAATAAATATTTTAAAAATATTAAAAAAATCAGATAAAAATATTAAAAAATTGTATAAATATTATCAATAAATATTATAAATATTAAATAAATATTATAAATATTAAATAAATATTATAAATATTATAAATAATAAAACATAATATAAATAAATATTAAAAATATTAAAAATAAATGTAAATATAAATATTATAAATATTAAAAATATTAAAAATATTAAATTAAAATTAAAATGAAAAATAGCCTAAAAAAATTTTATTTTTCAAAGAATCATCTGATATATAAAATTGTTGATTTTGGATTATCAAAAATTATTACACAAAAAGATAAATTTAACACTTTTGCAGGAACTTTACATTTCCTTGCACCAGAAGTTATTGATAATAAAACAGGATATGGAAAAGAATGTGATATTTGGTCATGTGGAGTTATTCTTTATATTTTGTATTTAATTTAATTTCAATTTCAATTTCAATTTAAATTTAATTTCAATTTAACAAAAAATATATTTAAAGATTATCTGGATATATGCCTTTTGCTTCAGATTCTAGATTTTCATTAGCAAGACAAATTACTCGATGTGAACTTGATTTTCCAGATGAAATTTTTGAAGGTGTTTCAGTTGCAGGTAAATATTTATTTTAAATCCAAAATAATTAAATTCAAAATATTCATTTTAAATTCAAAATATTTATTTTAAATCCAAAATATTTATTTTAAATCCAAAATAATTAAATTCAAAATATTTATTTTAAATCCAAAATATTTATTTTAAATCCAAAATATTTATATTTAAATTAAAAAATTCAAAATAAAATATATTAAATTCAAAATATATTTAAAATATTTATATTAAATTTATATTAAAAAAATATTTATATTTTAAATTCAAAAATATTTATTTTAAAATCAAAAATATAAAATATTTATATTAAATTTTTAAATATTTATATTATTTAAATCCAAAATAATTATATTTAAAATATTTATATTAAATCCAAAATATTTATATTAAATCCAAAATATTTATATTAAATTCAAAATATTTATATTAAATTCAAAATATTTATATTAAATCCAAAATATTTATATTAAATCCAAAATATTTATTTTAAATAGCGAGAAATTTGATTCGAAGATGTTTAACTGTTGATCCAAAAAAGAGAATTACTGCACAACAAATTTTAGAACATCCTTGGATTAAAGGAAAACCAGAAGAAATTAAATCAGAATATCAAGATGTTCCAAATCAAAAATAATTTTCTTTTTTCAATTTCTTTTCTTTTTTCGATTTCATTTCTTTTTTTTCAATAAAATCAAAATAATTCTCAATTATTTTTTTTTGGTTTTTTTTCTTTTTCTTTAATCAATCCCATTTCAATCTTTAATTATTAATTAATTTTAATTCTTTTTTTTGATTTTATTTTAATTTTTTTTTTAAATTTTTTTTTTCATTTTTTTTTTCAATTAAAAAAACTGTTTGAAATTTTAAAGCAAAAAAAATAAAATAAAATAAAATAAAATAAAATAAAACAAATTAAAACAAAACAAATGGACAATCAAGAAAAAGAAAAAGAAAAAGAAATTGAAAAAGAAAATTTTGGAGATGTTGAAAAAGCAGAAGATTCTGAATCAGAAGATGAAAATCAAAAACAACAAGCAAAAACTTGGGGAAAGTTACATTCTTTAAATCCAAAATTTCTAGATTTTGAATTAAATACAATTGATAAAGGTATTTAAATAATTTTTATTATTGATTTTTAATTGATTTTTTTTTGCTTTCCTTAAAAAAATAATTAAATAAATATTAAATTAAATATTAAAATAAATAAAATAAATATTAAAATAAAAATAAATAAAAATAAATATTAAATTAAATATTAAAAAATAAATATTAAAAATAAATAAATATTTAAAATAAATATTTTAAAATAAATATTAAAAATAAATATTAAAATAAAATATAAATTAAAAATAAATATTAAAATAAATAAAATAAATAAATTAAATATTAAATTAAAATATTGAAATAAATATTATAAACAAATATTTAATTAAATATTTAAATTAAATATTAAATTAAATATTGAAAATAAATATTGAAGAATAAACATAAATATTAAAAATAAAATATAAAAATAAAATAAATATTAAAAATAAATATTAAAAATAAATATTAAAAATAAATATTAAAATAAAATAAATAAATATTAAAATAAATATTAAAATAAATATTAAAATAAATATTAAAATAAATATTAAAAATTAAATATTAAAATAAATATTAAATTAAATATTAAATTAAATATTAAAATAAATATTAAAATAAATATTGAAATAAATATTGAATTAAATATTGAAATGAATTAAAGTTACAATGGGTAGATCAAGAAAATGTCAATATAGAATTAGAGATAAAAGAATAAGTAGTTATCATTGTGAAATTTATAGAATAGTTGATGAATCCTCAGATTCAAAACCTTTTATAATAAAATTGAAAGATCTTTCAGAAAATGGAACTTATGTTAATGGTTCAGTAAATATTTATTTGGAAATTGAATTTGGATTAATATTTAATTTGAATATTAATTATTGAATATTAATTATTAAATTGAAATATAAAATAGTTAGTAGGAAAAGGAAATGAAGAAGTTATTTTACTTCATGGTGATGATATTTCTTTTATTTATACTCGAAAACCAAAATCTCCTCCTCCTGGTATTTAATTTAATTTAATTTAATTTAATTTAATTTAATTTAATTTAATTTATTTATTTTAATTCAATTTAAATCAATTTAATTTATTCAATTTAATTTATTTTAAATTAATTCAAATCAATTTAGTTGCCAATTTTATTTTTAAAGATTACTCAATTGTGCCAAAAGATCGACAAACAGAAGTAAAAAATTAATACTCAAAAAAAAAAACAAATCAAATTTTAAATTTTTTTCAAACTTTCTATCAAATAAAAATAATCAAAAGTCAAAACTTTATGAATTTTATGATGTTCAAAGAGTTCTTGGAGTGTAAAGCTATAACTAAAAATAAAATCAATATTAATAATATCTCGTTTGATTATTTTAAATTAATATCCCAAAAAAAATAAAAGTGGAAATTATGCAACAGTAAAACTTGGAACTGATAAAAAAACAGGAGAAAAATATGCAATTAAAATGATTGATAAAGAAAAATATGTTCCAAATGTATAAATAATATTTATTTAAAAGAAATGTAAAAATAATAATAAATATAAAAATAAATATAAATAGCAAACAAAAGTTGAAAGAGATAGATTAATGGATGAAATTAATATTTTGAAAAAGATTAGACATCCATCAGTTGTTTCAGCAAAAGATATTTTTGATTCACCAAATATTTTATATCTTGTTATTGATTTGTGAAATATCAAATAAAAAATAATTAATAATTAAATATTAAATAAAAAATAATTAATAATTAAATAATTAAATAAAAAATATTAAAAACAAAAATTTTAATTTTTCAAAATTTTCTATCAAATAAAAATTAAATAATTAAATAATTAAATAATTAAATAATAGAAATATTAAAAAAAAAAATATTATATTTAAATTAAATTGAAATTTTAAATTAATATTAAATAAAATATTAAATAAAAAATTAAATGTTAAATAAATATTAAAAAAATTAAAATAAAATAAATAAATAAATATTAAAAGAAATGTAAATAATTAAATATTAAAATAATTAAATAATTAAATAATTAAATAATTAAATAATTAAATAATTAAATATTAAATATTAAATAATTAAATAATTAAATAATTAAATAATTAAATAATTAAATATTTAAATAATTAAATAATTAAATAATTAAATAATTAAATAATTAAATAATTAAATAATTAAATAATTAAATAATTAAATAATTAAATATTAAATAATTAAATAATTAATAAATTAGGTGTGTTGGTGGAGAGTTACTTGATAGAATTCAAGGAAAAAGGAAGATATAATGAAGAAGAATCAAGAATTGTTTTTGAAAAAATTGCATCAGCTATTCAATATTTACACAGAAAAGGAATTGTTCATAGAGATTTAAAAGTATTTTTATTATAAATATTATAAATATTATAAAAATATTAAATCAAAATGAAAAATAAATATTAAATCAAAATGAAAAAATAGCCTGAAAATATTTTATTAGTTTCAAAAGATTCAGATATTGATATTAAAATTGTTGATTTTGGATTATCAAGAATTATTACACAAACAGATAAATTTAACACTTTTGCAGGAACTTTACAATATCTTGCACCAGAAGTTATTGATAATAAAACAGGATATGGAAAAGAATGTGATATTTGGTCATGTGGAGTTATTCTTTATATTTTGTATTTATTTCAATTTGAATTTCAATTTCAATTTAATTTCAATTTAACAAAAAATATATTTAAAGATTATGTGGATATATGCCTTTTTCTTCAGATTCTAGACCATCATTAGCAAGACAAATTACTCGATGTGAACTTGATTTTCCAAATGAAATTTTTGAAGATGTTTCAGTTGCAGGTAATTATTTATTTTAAATCCAAAATATTTATATTAAATCCAAAATATTTATATTTAAATCTAAAATATTTATTTTAAATTCAAAATATTTATTTTAAATTCAAAATATTTATATTAAATTCAAAATATTTATATTAAAAAAAAAAGCAAAAAATTTGATTCGAAGATGTTTAGTTATTGATCCAAAAAAGAGAATTACTGCAGATCAAATTTTAGAACATCCTTGGATTAAAGGAAGACCAGAAGAAATCCAATCAGAATATCAAGATGTTCCAGATCAAAAATAATTTTCTTTTTTAAATAAATCAAATTCAAATTCAAAATATAAATCAAATTCAAAATCAAAATCAGATTCAAATTCAAATTCAAAATCAAATTCAAAATTAAATTCAAAATCAAAATCAAATTTTATCATTTTATTCAATATTTTTTGTTTGGATAAAAAAGGAAATTAAAACAAAAATTTTTGGAATTTTTTAATTTTTTGAGTTTTATTTGGAATTTTTTTTTTCATTTTTTCATTTTTTCAATTTTTTTATTTTCAATTTAAAAAGAAATGAACAATCAAAAACAAGAAATTGAAACACAAAAAGAAACACAAAAAGAAAAAGAAATTGAAGATGATATAGAAAAAATTAGTGACTTTGAATCAGAAGATGAAAAAGAAATTGAATTTTCCAAAACTTGGGGAAAATTACATTCTTTAAATCCAAAATTTCCAGATTTTGAATTAAATACAATTGAATTAAGTATTTTAAATAATTTAAATAAAAAAAAAACTTTGTTCTTATTTTTCTGTTAATAATTTTAAATTAAATAATTTAATAATTTTAAATTAAAGTTACAATCGGAAGAGATGAAAAATGTAATTATAGAATTGATGATAAAAGAATTAGCAATTATCATTGTCAAATTTATAGAACAATTGATGAATTCTCAACAACAAAACCTTTTATAATAAAATTGAAAGATCTTTCAGCAAATGGAACTTATGTTAATGGCTCAGTAAATATTTATTGGAATATTTAATATTGAATATTTATTTTAAATATTAAATTTGAATATTAAATTGGAATATTAAATTTGAATATTTAATTTGAATATTTATTTTGAATATTTATTTTGAATATTTAATTTGAATATTTAATTTGAATATTTAATTGGAATATTAAATTTGAATATTTAATTGGAATATTAAATTTAAATATTTATTTTAAATATTTATTTTGAATATTTAATTTGAATATTTATTTTGGATATTTAATTTGAATATTAATTACTAAATTTAAATATAAAATAGTTAGTAGGAAAAGGAAAGAAAGTTCTTTTACTTCATGGTGATGATATTTCTTTTGTTTATACTCGTGAACCAAAATCTCCTCCTCCTGGTATTTATTTAATTTATTTCAATTTATTTTAAATCAATTTAATTTAAATTTATTTAAATTAATTTAAATCAATTCAATTTAAATCAATTCAATTTAAATCAATTCAAATCAATTTAGTTGCCAATTTTATTTTTAAAGATTACTCAATTGTGCCAGAAGATAGAGAAGGAAAAGTAATAAATTAATATTCAAAAACAAACAAATAAATAGCAAATAATAATATTTTTAATTTTTTTCAAATTCAATCCAAAAAAAAAATATAATCAAAAGTCAAAAATCCATGAATTTTATGAATTTCAAAGAGTTCTTGGAGTGTAAAATTAAAACTAAAAATAAAATCAATATTAATATCTCATTTAATTATTTTAAATTAATATTCCAAAAATAAATAAATATATTAAATTTTTAAAAGTGGAAAATTTGCAACAGTAAAACTTGGAATTGATAAAAAAACAGGAGAAAAATATGCAATTAAAATGATTGATAAAACAAAATATATTCCAAATGTATTAAATAATATTTATTTGAAAAAAAATCAAATGAAAAATAATAATAAATTATAAAAATAAATATAAATAGCAAACAAAAGTTGAAAGGGATAGATTAATGGATGAAATTAATATTTTGAAAAGATTAGACATCCATCAGTTGTTATAGCAAAAGATATTTTTGATTCACCAAATTTTTTATATCTTGTTCTCGAATTGTGAAATATAAAATATTAAATAAATAACAAATAATAATTAATAAATAATTAAATAATTAAATATTAAATAAAATTTGAATAAATTAGATGTGTTGGTGGAGATTTATTTGATAGAATTTCAGCAAAAGAAAGATATAATGAAGAAGAATCAAGAATTGTTTTTGAAAAAATTATATCAGCTATTAAATATTTACACAGAAAAGGAATTGTTCATAGAGATTTAAAAGTATTTTTATTGGAAATATTAAATTAAAATGAAGAAATATTAAATTAAAATGAAAAAATAGCCTGAAAATATTTTATTAATTTCAAAAGATTCAGATACTGATATTAAAATTGTGGATTTTGGATTATCAAGAATTATTACACAAAAAGATAAATTTAATTCATTTACAGGAACTTTACCTTATCTTTCACCAGAAGTTATTGAACGAAAAGAATATGGAAAAGAATGTGATATTTGGTCAAGTGGAGTTATTCTTTATATTTTGTATTTAATTTAATTTCAATTTCAATTTCAATTTAAATTCAATTTAACAAAAAATATATTTAAAGATTATGTGGATATATGCCTTTTGCTTCAGATTTCAGATTTGCATTAGCAAGACAAATTACTCGATGTGAACTTGATTTTCCAAATGAAATTTTTGAAGGAGTTTCAGTTGCAGGTAATTATTTTCAATCCAAAATATTTATATTTAAATCCAAAATATTTATATTTAAATCCAAAAATTTATTTTAAATTCAAAATATTTATATTAAATCCAAAATATTTATATTAAATTCAAAATATTTATATTAAATCCAAAATATTTATTTTAAATTCAAAATATTTATATTTAATCTAAAATATTTATTTTAAATCTAAAATATTTATATTAAATCCAAAATATTTTAAATCTAAAATATTTATTTTTAATCCAAAATATTTATATTAAATCTAAAATATTTATATTAAATCCAAAATATTTACTTTAAATCTAAAATATTTATATTTAATCTAAAATATTTATATTTAAATATAAAATATTTATATTAAATCCAAAATATTTATATTAAATCCAAAATATTTATATTAAATCTAAAATATTTATATTAAATTCAAAATATTTACTTTAAATTCAAAATATTTATATTTATTTAAATCTAAAATATTTATATTAAATCCAAAATATTTATATTAAATCTAAAATATTTATATTAAATCTAAAATATTTATATTAAATTCAAATATTTAAATCTAAAATATTTATATTAAATCCAAAATATTTATTTTAAATCTAAAATATTTATTTTTATTATTTATATTAAATTCAAAATATTTATATTAAATCCAAAATATTTATATTAAATTCAAAAATTTATTTTAAATCTAAAATATTTATTTTAAATTCAAAATATTTAAATCAAAATATTTATTTTAAATCCAAAATATTTATATTAAATTCAAAATATTTATATTCAATCTAAAATATTTATATTAAATTCAAAATATTTATATTAAATCTAAAATATTTATATTTAAATCTAAAATATTTATATTAAATTCAAAATATTTATTTTAAATTCAAAATATTTATATTAAATTCAAAATATTTATATTAAATTCAAAATATTTATATTAAATCTAAAATATTTATATTTAATCTAAAATATTTATATTTAATCCAAAATATTTATATTTAATCCAAAATATTTATATTTAAATCCAAAATATTTATTTTAAATTCAAAATATTTATATTAAATTCAAAATATTTATTTTAAATTCAAAATATTTATATTAAATTCAAAATATTTATATTAAATTCAAAATATTTATATTAAATCTAAAATATTTATATTAAAAAAAAAGCAAAAAATTTGATTCGAAGATGTTTAGTTATTGATCCAAAAAAGAGAATTACTCCTGATCAAATTTTAGAACATCCTTGGATGAAAGGAAAACCAGAAGAAATTAAATCAGAATATCAAGATGTTCCAAATCAAAAATAATTTTCTTTTTTAAATTAAATAAAAAAAAATAAAAAAAAAATAAAAATTAAAACGAAATCAGACAAGTTTTTTTTTATTTTAAAGATCGATAACTTCTTTTCCCTTTTTTCTTTTTTGTTAAAAACCAAAATTAAATTTGAATTAAATAAAAAACTCTTTAATTTATTTCTCATTTTCTTTTAAGAACAAAATGTCCACTTATTTTTATTTTTTATTTTCATTTTTTTTTGTCATTTTTTTTTTGTCAGTTTTTTTTTCAAAATGAATTCAAAAAAATCAAAAAAAAATAAAAGGAAAAATAGCAAATTAAAAATACTTTCGGAAACAGAATCATCAACAGAATCAGAATCAAAATCAGAATCAAAACCAAATTCAAAATTAAAAATAGAATCATTAACAGAATCAGAATCAGAATCAGAATCAGAATCAAAATCAGAATCAGAATCAAAATCAAAATCAAAATCAGAATCAAAACCAAATTTAAAATTAAATTCAAAATTAAATTCAAAATTAAAATCAAATTCAAAATTAAATTCAAAATTAAAATCAAAATCAAAATCAAAATCAAATTCAATATCAAAATCAAAATCAAAATCATCAACAGAATCAAAATCAGAATCATCAACAGAATCAAAACCAAATTCAATATCAAATTCAAAATCAGAATCATCAACAGAATCAAAATCAGAATCAGAATCAGAATCAGAATCAGAACCAAATTCAAATCCAAAAACAAAATCAACTTCAAAATTAAAATTAAATTCAAATTTAAATTCAAATTTAAATTCAAAATTAAATTCAAAATTAAATTCAAAATTAAATTCAAAATTAAATTCAAATTTAAAATCAGAATCAGAATCAAAATCATCAACAGAATCAAAACCAAATTCAAATCCAAAATTAAATTCAAAATTAAATTCAAAATTAAATTCAAAATTAAATTCAAAATTAAATTCAAAATTAAATTCAAATTTAAAATTAAATTCAAATTTAAAATCAAATTCAAAATCAAATTCAAATTTAAATTCAAATTTAAATTCAAAATTAAATTCAAAATTAAATTCAGATTTAAAATTAAATTCAAAATCAGAATCAAAATCAAAACCAAAATCAAAATTAAAATTAAATTCAAAATTAAATTCAAAATTAAATTCAAAATCAAATTCAAAATTAGATTCAAAATTAAATTCAAATTCAAAATTAAATTCAAAATTAAATTCAAATTTAAAATTAAATTCAAAATCAGAATCAGAATCAGAATCAGAACCAAATTCAAAATCAAAATCAGAATCAGAATCAGAATCAGAACCAAATTCAAAATCAAAATCAAAATCAGAATCAGAATCAGAATCAAAATCAAAATCAGAATCATCAACAGAATCAAAATCAAAATCAAATTCAGAATCAGAATCATCAACAGAATCAAAATCAGAACCAAATTCAAAATCAAAATCAACTTCAACTTCAAAATCAAAATCAAAATCAGAATCAGAATCAAAATCAGAATCAGAATCATCAACAGAATCAAAATCAGAATCAGAATCAGAATCAGAACCAAATTCAAATCCAAAAACAAAATCAACTTCAAAATCAAATTCAAAATCAAAATCAAAATTAAAATTAAAATCAAAATCAACTTTAAATTTAAATTCAAATTTAAAATTAAAATTAAATTCAAATTTAAATTCAAATTTAAAATCAAAATCAAATTCAAATTTAAATTCAAAAAAAAAAGAAACAGAAACAGAATCAGAAACACAAACAGATTCAGATGCACAAGAAGAATCAAAATCAAATTCAAAATCAACTTCAAAATCAAATTCAATATCAAATTCAATATCAAAATCAAAATCAACTTCAAAATCAAAATCAAATTCAAATTCAAAATCAAATTCAAATTCAATATCAAATTCAATATCAAATTCAAAATCAAATTCAATATCAAAATCAATATCAAAATCAAAATCAAAATCAAATTCAAATTCAAATTCAAAATCAAATTCAAATTCAATATCAAAATCAAATTCAAAATCAAGATCAAATTCAAATTCAAAATCAAATTCAAAATCAAGATCAAGATCAAGATCAAGATCCAAATTTAAATCAAAATCAAGATCCAAATTTAAATCAAGATCAAGATCCAAATTTAAATCAAAATCAAAATCAAAATCAAATTCAATATCAAAATCAATATCAAAATCAAAATCAAAACCAAATTCAATATCAAATTCAATATCAACTTCAATATCAAATTCAAAATCAACTTCAAATTCAAATTCAAATTCAAAATCAAGAACATATTCAAGTTTAAGCTCATATTCAAATTCAAATTCAGATTCGAGTCCAAGATCATATTCATATTCAGATTCAAATTCAAATTCATATTCAGATTCATATTCAGATTCAAGTTCATATTCAGATTCATATTCAAATGAATATCAAAATGAATATCCAAATCAAAATCAATATCAAAATCAATATCAAATTCAAAATCCAAATCAATATCAATATCAAAATGAATATTCAAATGAATGTCAATACCAAAATGAATATCCAAATCAATTTCCAAAAATTGGTAAGATAATAAAGAAATAATTTGAAAAAGATTTTTTGATTTAATTCCAAATCATTTTTTATTATTCATATAAAAAAATCAAAATAGCAATTGTTGAAAAAGAAATTTTTGATCGAATTGGTGATACGGGAGTAATGCAAGCTCCAAAAAAAAAACAAAAGATGATAAGAACAAAAAGTATTCATTATCCACCAATAGTAACAGAAGAATTTTGTAAACAAAATGGATTATGTTGGCATTTTTTTAATAAAGGGTATTGTTTTAAAACTTGTAAAAAAAGACATCCTCATCAATTTCTTAGATGCAAATATCTTGATACTGCAAAAGGATGTACAAATCCAAATTGCAAATATCAACATCCAAATCCTTTAAATTCATATCATTTATCAAAATTAGAAACTGAAAATTTACAAATTACTTTTGATTCAGTTGATGATTATGATAAAAACAAAAATCACAATCATAAAAAACGAAATCACAAACATAATCGCAATCATAATCAGAAAAATAAAATGAGTTATTCAAAAATTTTTTTTAAAGCTCCATTTAAAAAAACTAAAAAAATAGATTGTAAACATTTTAAAAAAAACGGAAATTGTAAAGATTTAAATTGCAAATATCAACATAAATGTGGTCCAAAAAATAAAAGCAGATTTTATTTTGATGATAAAGGAAAATATGATAATTATAAATCAATTCCCAAAAAATATAAATTAAGAAATGCATCAGAAGCAGAAGAATTTATGATTAAAAATATTTGGAATTCTCAAAGTGAAAAACAATCACCTTCAAAAATCCAAAGTATCAAAATTATTGAAAATCATTTTTTGGAAACAAGATTTAAATATGTTCTTCAAAAAAACAGTGAATCAAGAAAATTTCATGGAATTTTATGGGGATTTCATGGAACAAAACAAGATTCAGTTTATCCTATTTGTAAATCAGGATTTGATGTTAATCATCAAAATCGTAACGCTTTTGGAAGAGGAACTTATTTTGCAAGAAATCCTAATATTTCTGTTGGTTATTGTGATAGTACTCATCAAATGTTTTTGGTTCAAGTTTGTTTTATTGAAGGAAAATATATTTATCAAAAAGATAATCAATATTATATTGTTCCTGATGTTGAATTACTTAGACCTTTTGCTTTGATTAATTTTTAAAATCAATTATTGAAATTAAAATTAAAATCAAAATCAAAATCAAAATCAAAACCAAAACCAAAATCAAAACGAAAATCAAAATCAGAATCAAAATCAAAATCAGAATCAAAATCAAAATCAAAATTAAAACCAAAATCAAAATCAAAATCAAAATCAAAATCAAAACCAAAATGAAAATGAAAATCAATTTTAATTTCAATTTCAAAATCTAAATCAATTTTAATTTTAATTTTAATTTCAAAATAATATTTTAAAAAAAAAAAGAAATTCCACTTTTCATTTTTTTTCCCTTTTTTGTTTTCATTTTTTTTTTCATTTTTTTAATTAACAATGAGTTCAAAAAAATCACATCACAAAACAAGAAAAGAAACAAAAAAAGCAAAATTAAAATCAAGAAAACCAAAAAAAGAAGAAGAAATATCAGCAGATTCAGAATTAGAAGGAATACAAAAATCAAAAAGAAAAACAAAATCAAAATCAAAAAACAAATCAAAATCAAAAAACAAAAGAAAAACAAAATCAAAACAAAAATCCAAAAGAAAAACACAATCAAAACAAAAATCAAAATCAAAAACACACAAAAAAATAGAATCAGAAACAGAATCAACATCAACAGATTCAGAATCAACTTCAAAATCAACATCAACATCAACATCAACATCAACATCAACATCAACATCAACATCAAAATCAACATCAACATCAAAATCAACATCAACATCAACATCAAAATCAACATCAACATCAAAATCAACATCAACATCAACATCAACTTCATATTCATATTCTGATTCTGATTCAAATTCTGATTCTGATTCAAAGAGAAATAAAAATCTAAATCTAAATCCAAATCTAAATCCAAATCAAAATCCAAATCCAAATCCAAATCCAAATCCAAAAATTAGTAATACAAAAAAAAAACAAATTTTTTGAATATTTTAATTTAATTTAATCTTTTTTATTCATATAAAAAAATCAAAATAGCAATGGTTGAAAAAGAAACTTTTAATCAAGTTAATGATATGGGAATAATGCAAACCCAAATAATAAAAAAAACAGAAGATATTCATTATCCACCAATAATAACAAAAGAATTTTGTAAAAAAAATGGATTATGTTGGGATTTTTTTAAAAAAGGATTTTGTTTTAAAACTTGTAAAAAAATACATCCTGATAAATTCCTTATATGTTCAAATCTTTATACTGCAGAAGGATGTACAGATGCAAATTGTAAATATCAACATCCAAATCCTTTAAATTCATCTCATTTATCAAAATTAGAAAATGTGAATTTACAAATTACTTTTGGTTCAGTTGATGATTACGATAGAGATCCAAATTTAAATCCAAATCAAAATCAAAATCAAAATCAAAATCAAAATCAAAATTTAAATCAAAATCAAAATCAAAATCAAAATCAAAATCCAAATCAAAATCAAGATCCAAATTTAAATCAAAATCAAAATCAAAATCAAGATCCAAATTTAAATCAAAATCAAAATCAAAATCAAAATCCAAAAAAAATGAGTTATTCAAAATTTTTTTTTAAAGCTCCATTTAGAAAAACTAAAAAAGAAAATTGTAAAGAATTTGAAAAAAATGGAGATTGTAATAATTTAAACTGCAAATTCCAACACAGATGTGGTCCAAAAAGATCTGATGTTCTTTTTAGTAGCGATAAAGGAAAATATGATAATTATAAATCAATTCCTCAAAATTATACATTAAGAGATCCAACAGAAGCAGAATATTTTATGATTGAAAATATTTGGAAAGTTCAAAGTGAAAAACAATCAACTCCAAAAATCCAAAGTATCAAAATTCTTGAAAATGATTTTTTGGAAACAAGATCTAAATATGTTCTTCAAAAAAACAGTGAATCAACACAATTTCTTGGAATTTTATGGGGATTTCATGGAACAAAACAAGATGCAGTTGATCCTATTTGTAAATCAGGATTTGATGTTAATCATCAAAATCGTAACGCTTTTGGAAGAGGAACTTATTTTGCAAGAAATCCTAATGTTTCTGTTGGTTATTGTGATAGTAATCATCAAATGTTTTTGGTTCAAGTTTGTTTTATTGAAGGTCAATATATTTATCAAAAAGATAATCAATATTATATTGTTCCTGATGTTGAATTACTTAGACCTTTTGCTTTGATTAATTTTTAAAATCAAAATCAATTTCAAAATCAAAATCAAAATCAAATCAAATTCAAATTCAAGTTCAATATCAATTTCAATTTCAATTTCAATTTCAATTTCAATTTCAATTTCAATTTTAATTTCAATTTCAATTCAAAATCAATATCAATATCAATTTCAATTTCAATTCAAAATCAATTTCAAATCAATTTTAATTTTAATTCCAATTTCAATTTTAATTTTAATTTCAATTTCAATTCCAATTTTAATTTCAAATCAATTTTAATTTTAATTCCAATTTTAATTTCAATTTCAAATCAATTTCAAATCAATTTTAATTTTAATTTCAAATCAATTTTAATTTTAATTTTAATTTTAATTTCAATTCTTTTTTTCTCCTTTTTTTTATTGGAATTTTTTTTAAAAAACTCAAAAAAAAAAAAAATCCACTTTTCCCTTTTTTTTTTTTTCATTTTTTTTTTGTTTATTTTTTTATTATCTTTATATTTAGGAATGAACTCAAAATCAATTCAAAAAGCCAAAAATAAAAACAACAAAAATAGCAAAAATGAAAAAAAAGAAAAGAAAAAATCAAAATCAAAATCAAAACCAAAATCAAAATCAAAATCAAAATCAAAATCAAAATCAAAATCAAAATCAAAATCAACTCCAAAATCAACTTCAAAATCAATATCAAAATTAAAACCAAAATCAAAATCAAAATCAAAACCAAAATCAAAATCAAAATTAACTTCAAAATCAAATTCAAAATCAAAACCAAAACCAAAAATAGAATCAGAAACCGAATCAACATCAACAGATTCAGAATTAACTTCAAAATCAAAATCAAAACCAAAATCAAAACCAAAATCAAATTCAAAATCAAATTCAAATTCAAAATCAAAACCAAAATCAAAATCAAAACCAAAATCAAAATCAAAATCAAAACCAAAACCAAAATCAAAATCAAAATTAACATTAACTTCAAATTCAAATTCAAAATCAAAACCAAAACCAAAAATAGAATCAGAAACCGAATCAACATCAACAGATTCAGAATTAAAATTAACTCCAAAATCAAAATCAAAATCAAAATCAAAACCAAAACCAAAATCAAAACCAAAACCAAAATCAAAATCAAAACCAAAATCAAGATCAAAATCAAAATCAAAACCAAAATCAAAATCAAAACCAAAATCAAAATCAAAATTAAAATCAAAATTAAAATCAAAATTAAAATTAAAATCAATAGAACCAAAATCAACTTCAAAATCAAAATTAAAATCAAAATTAAAATTAAAATCAATAGAACCAAAACCAAAATCAAAATATAAATCAAAATCAAAATCAAAATTAAAATTAAAATCAATAGAACCAAAACCAAAATCAATATCAAAATTAAAACCAAAATCAAAATCAAAATCAAAATTAAATTCAAATTCAAAATCAACTTCAAAATCAAATTCAAAATCAAAATTAAAATTAAAATCAACTTCAAAATCAAAATTAAAATCAAAATCAACTTCAAAATCAACTTCAAAATCAACATCAAAATCAACTTCAAAATCAAAATCAAGATCAAAATCAATTTCTAAATCAATTTCAAAATCAAAATCAAATTCAAATTCAAAATCAAAATCAAAATCAAAATCAAAATCAAAATCAAAATCAAAATCAAAATCAACTTCAAAATCAAAATCAATTTCTAAATCAAAATCAACTTCAAAATCAATTTCTAAATCAAAATCAAAATCAACTTCAACTTCAAAATCAAAATCAAAATCAAAATCTAAATCAAAATCAACTTCAAAATCAAAATCAAAATCAACTTCAACTTCAAAATCAACATCAATATCAACATCAAAATCAACATCAAAATCAACTTCAAAATCAACTTCAAAATCAAAATCAAAATCAAAATCAAAATCAACTTCAAAATCAACTTCAAAATCAACTTCAAAATCAACTTCAAAATCAAATTCAAAATCAACTTCAAAATCAACTTCAAAATCAACTTCAAAATCAACTTCAAAATCAACTTCAAAATCAACTTCAAAATCAAAATCAACTTCAAAATCAACTTCAAATTCAAATTCAAATTCATATTCATATTCAAATTCATATTCGAATTCAAATTCAAATTCAAATTCGGATTCAGATCCAAATAAGTATCCAATTGAATATACAACCCAAACCCAATTTCCAAATCAAAATCAAAATCAAAATCATTATCAAAATGAATATCCAAATCAATTCCAAAATCAAAATCAATATCAAAATCAATATCCAAATGAATATCTAAATCAAAATCTAAATCAATTTCAAAATCTAAATACAAATACAAATCCAATTAAAATGCCAAAAATTGGTAACAAAAAAAAAACAAATTTTTTGAATAATTTAATTTAATCTAATCTTTTTTATTCAAAAAAAATCAAAATAGGAATTGTTGAAAAAGAATCTTTTAATCAAGTTAATGATATGGGAATAAAAAAAGCAAACATTCAAAAACCAATAGAAAATATTGCAGAAAATATAATTTATCCACCAATAATAACAAAAGAATTTTGTAAACAAAATGGATTATGTTGGCATTTTTTTGAAAAAGGATTTTGTTTTAAAACTTGTAAAAAAATACATCCTGATAAATTCCTTATATGCTCAAATCTTTATACTGCAGAAGGATGTACAGATGCAAATTGTAAATATCAACATCCAAATCCTTTAAATTCATATCATTTATCAAAATTAGAAACTGAAAATATTCAACTTACTTTTGATTCAATTGATTCAGTTGATGATGATCCAAATCAAAATCCAAATCAAAATCAAAATATAAATCCAAATCAAGATCAAAATCAAAATCAAAATCAAAATCCAAATCAAAATCAAAATATAAATCAAAATCAAAATCAAAATCCAAAAAAAATGAGTTATTCAAAATTTTTGTTTAAAACTCCATTTAGAACAAGTGAAAGAGAAAATTGTAAAGAATTTGAAAAAAATGGAGATTGTAATAATTTAAACTGTAAATATCAACATAGATGTGGTCCAAAAAATAATTATTTGGATGATTCAGGAAAATATGATAATTATAAATCAATTCCTCAAAATTATACATTAAGAGATCCAACAGAAGCAGAATATTTTATGATTGAAAATATTTGGAAAGTTCAAAGTGAAAAACAATCAACTCCAAAAATCCAAAGTATCAAAATTGTTGAAAATGATTTTTTGGAAACAAGATTTAAACATGTTCTTCAAAAAAATAGTGAATCAACACAATTTCAAGGAATTTTATGGGGATTTCATGGAACAAAACAAGATGCAGTTGATTCTATTTGTAAATCAGGATTTGATGCTAATTTTCAAAATCGTAATCTTCATGGAAAAGGAACTTATTTTGCAAGAAATCCTAATATTTCTGTTGGTTATTGTGATGAAACTAATCAAATGTTTTTAACTCAAGTTTGTTTTATTGAAGGAAAATATATTTATCAAAGTACTCATCAATTTTATATTGTTCCTGATGTTGAATTACTTCGACCTTTTGCTTTGATTAATTTTTAACAACAATTTCAATTTCAAAATCAAAATCAATTTCAAAATCAAAATCAATTTCAAAATCAAAATCAAAATCAAAATCAAAATCAATTTCAAAATCAAAATCAATTTCAAAATCAAAATCAAAATCAAATTCCAATTTTAATTTTAATTTTAATTTTAATTTTAAAATGAATAAATTTAAAAAAAAAAAGAAATTCCACTTTTTCTTTTTTTTTCATTTTTTTTTTCCTTTTTTGAATTTTCATTTTTTTCATTTTTTTTTTAACTGGAAATGAATTCAAAAAAAATAAATCAAAAAAACAAAAATAAAAATAGCAAAAACAACAAAAAAAAAAAGAACAAAAACGGAAAAATAGAAAAGAAGAAAACAACAAAAAATTCAACATCAAGAAAATCATCAAAACAATCAACAAAAATAAAACAAAAAGAAGAAACATCAACAGATCAAAAATCAAATCAAAAATCAAATCAAAATTCAAATCAAAATTCAAATCAAAATTCAAATCAAAAAGAAGAAACATCATCAAATCAAAATTCAAATCAAAATTCAAATCAAAAAGAAGAAACATCATCAAATCAAAATTCAAATCAAAATTCAAATCAAAAAGAAGAAACATCATCAAATCAAAATTCAAATCAAAATTCAAATCAAAAAACAAAATCAAAATCAAAATCAACTCAAAATTCAAATCAAAAAACAAAATCAAAATCAAAATCAACTCAAAATTCAAATCAAAAAACAAAATCAAAATCAAAATCAACTCAAAATTCAAATCAAAAAACAAAATCAAAATCAAAATCAACTTTAACTCCAAAAAAATCAGAATCAAAATCAAAATCAAAATCAAAATCAACTTTAACTCCAAAAAAATCAAATCAAAAATCAAATTCAAAATCAATTTCAAAATCAAAATCAAAATCAACTTTAACTTCAAAAAAATCAGAATCAAAATCAAATTCAAATCAAAAATTAAATCAAAAATTAAATGAGAAATCAAATTCAAATCAAAAATCACATTCAAAATCAAGAAAATCATCAAAAAAATCAATAAAAAATTCAACACAAAGGAAATCATCAACAGATTCAGAATTAGAATTAACTTACACTTCAAAATCAAATTCAAATCAAAAATTAAATGAGAAATCAAATGAGAAATCAAATTCAAATCAAAAATCACATTCAACATTAAGAAAGTCATCAAAAAAATCAATAAAAAAATCAATAAAAAATTCAACATCAAAATCAACACCAAAATCAACTCCAAAATCAACTTCAAAATCAAAATCAAAATCAACATCAAAATCAAAATCAAAATCAACTTCAAAATCAAAATCAAAATCAACTTCAAAATCAACTTCAAAATCAACTTCAAAATCAACTTCAAAATCAACATCAACTTCAAAATCTAAATCAAAATCAAAATCAAAATCAAAATCAAAATCAAAATCAAAATCAAAATCAAAATCAACTTCAAAATCAACTACAAAATCAACTTCAAAATCAAAATCAAAATCAAAATCAACATCAACTTCAAAATCTAAATCAACTTCAAAAATCAACTTCAAAATCAACTTCAAAATCAACTTCAAAATCAAAATCAACTTCAAAATCAACTCAAAATCTAAATCAAAATCAAAATCAACTTCAAAATCAAAATCAACTTCAAAATCAAAATCAAAATCAAAATCAACTTTAAAATCAAAATCAAAATCAAATCAAAAATCAACTTCAAAATCAACTTCAAAATCAACTTCAAAATCAACTTCAAAATCAAAATCAAAATCAAAATCAAAATCAAAATCAAAATCAAAATCAAAATAAAAATCAACTTCAAAATCAACTAAATCAACTTCAAAATCAACTTCAAAATCAAAATCAAAATCAAAATCAACTTCAAAATCAAAATCAACTTCAAAATCAACTTCAAAATCAACTTCAAAATCAACTTCAAAATCAACTTCAAAATCAACTTCAAAATCAACATCAACTTCAAAATCTAAATCAACTTCAAAATCAACTTCAAAATCATCTTCAAAATCAACTTCAAAATCAAATTCAAATTCATATTCAAATTCATATTCAGATTCAGATTCAAATAAAACTCAATATATATATTCAAATCAATTTCCAATTGAATATTCACTACAAAATCAATTCCAAAATCAATTCCAAAATCAAAATCAAAATCAATATCCAAATCAATATCAAAATCAATATCCAAATGAATATCTAAATCAAAATCCAAATCAATTTCAATTTCCAAATCAATTCCAAAATCCAATTAAAATACCAAAAATTGGTAACAAAAAAAAACAAATTTTTTGAATAATTTAATTTAATTTAATCTTTTTTATTCAAAAAAAATCAAAATAGGAATTGTTGAAAAAGAATCTTTTAATCAAGTTAATGATATGGGAATAAAAAAAGCAAATAGAAGAAAAAAAAAAAGAAGAAATACTGGAGAAAATATAATTTATCCACCAATAATAACAAAAGAATTTTGTAAACAAAATGGATTATGTTGGGATTTTTTTAATAAAAGGATTTTGTTTTAAAAACTGTAAAAAAATTCATCCTATTGAATTTATTATTTGTCCAAATCTTTATACTGAAAAAGGATGTCAAGATGCAAATTGTAAATATCAACATCCAAATCCTTCAAATTCATCTTATTTAACTCAATTAGAAAATCAAAATATTCAACTTACTTTTGATTCAATTGATTCGATTGATGATGATCCAAATCAAAATCAAAATCCAAATCAAAATCAAAATCAAAATCAAAATCCAAATCAAAATCCAAATCCAAATAAAAATCCAAATCCAAATCAAAATCAAAATCAAAATCAAAATCCAAATCAAAATCAAAATCAAAATCCAAATCAAAATCAAAATCAAAATCAAAATCAAAATCAAAATCAAAATCAAATTCAAGATGCAATTCCAATTGTAAAAAAAATGAGTTATTCAAAAATCCTATTTAAATCTTCAATAAGAAAAACCGAAAGAAAAAATTGTGAAGAATTTGAAAAAAATGGAGATTGTAATAAATTAAACTGTAAATATCAACATAGATGTGGTCCAAAAAGATCTGATGTTCTTTTTAGTAGTGATAAAGGAAAATATGATAATTATAAATCAATTCCTCAAAATTATACATTAAGAGATCCATCAGATTCAGAGAAACTTATGATTGAAAATATTTGGACTGTTCAAAGTGAAACGCAAACACCTCCAAAAATCCAAAGTATCAAAATTCTTGAAAATGATTTTTTGGAAACAAGATTTAAATATATTCATCAAAAAAACAACGAATCACCACAATTTCTTGGAATTTTATGGGGATTTCATGGAACAAAACAAAATGCAGTTGATCCTATTTGTAAATCAGGATTTGATGTTAATTTTCAACTTCATAATGCTTATGGAAAAGGAACTTATTTTGCAAGAAATCCAAATGTTTCTGTTGGTTATTGTGATAATACTCATCAAATGTTTTTGGTTAGATTATGTTTTATTCAAGGTCAATATATTTATGAAAGTAGTTGTCAATTTTATATTGTTCCTGATGTTGAATTACTTAGACCTTTTGCTTTGATTAAATTTTAAAATCAAAATCAATACCAAAATCAAAACCAAAACCAAAATCAAAATATAAATCAAAATTAAATTCAAAATTAAATTCAAAATCAAGATCAAAATCAAATTCAAAATCAAAATCAAAATCAAATTCAAAATAAAAATCAAAATAAAAATCAAAATCAAAATCAAAATCAAAATCAAAATCAAAATTAAATTCAAAATCAATATCAAAATCAAAATCAAAATCAAAATCAAAATCAAAATCAAAATCAAAATCAAAATCAAAATCAAAATCAAAATCAAAATCAAAATCAAAATCAAAATCAAAACCAAAATATAAATCAAGATCTAAATCAAAATTAAATTCAAAATATAAATCAAAATCAAAATCAAATTCAAAATATAAATCAAGATCAAATTTTCAGATTTTTGATAATTGCATTTTTTTTTGGAAATGATTTTGGAATAAAAATAATAAAAAAGAATTTAAAAGAAAAAAGGAAAAAGTGGAATTATTTTTTTTTTCTCCTTTTATTATTTTTTTTTCCGATTTTTATTTTTTATTTTTTATTTTTTGAATTTTATTTTTCTTTATAAATGAGTGAAAAAAAAGCAGTTTCAAATAAGAAACATAAAAAAGGAAAAGAGAAACAAAAGAGAGAAAAATTAACTGATTCAAACTCAAAAATAAAATTAGAATCAAAATCAAAATCACATTCAAAAACAAAAACAAAATCACATTCAAAAACAAAAACAAAATCACATTCAAAACCAAAATCAAAATCAAAATCAAAATCACATTCAAAACCAAAATCAAAATCAAAATCAAAATCAAAAATAGAAGAACAATCAAAACCAAAAATAAAATCAAAAACAGAAGAGGAATCAAAACCAAAATCAAAATCAAAAACAGAAGAGGAATCAAAATCAAAACAAGAATCAAAACAAAAAATAGAAGAGAAATCAAAATCAAAATCAAAATCAAAATCAAAATCAAAATCAAAATCAAATTCAAATTCAAAATCAAAATCAAAACCAAAATCAAATTCAAAATCAAAATCAAAATCAAAATCAAAATCACATTCAAAAACAAAAACAGAAGAGGAATCAAAATCAAAACAAGAATCAAAACCAAAAATAAAATCAGAAACAGAAACAAAAATAGAAATAAAACAAGAATCAAAATCAAAATCAAAACCAAAATCAAAACCAAAATCAAAATCAAAAATAGAAGAGGAATCAAAATCAAAACAAGAATCAAAACAAAAAATAGAAGAGAAATCAAAATCAAAATCAAAATCAAAATCAAAATCAAAATCAAAATCAAAATCAAAATCAAAATCAAAATCAAAATCAAATTCAAATTCAAAATCAAAATCAAAACAAGAATCAAAACCAAAAATAAAATCAGAAACAGAAACAAAAATAGAAATAAAACAAGAATCAAAATCAAAATCAAAACCAAAATCAAAATCAAAATCAAAACAAAAAACAGAAACAAAAATAGAAATAGAACAAGAATCAAAACCAAAATCAAAACAAGAATCAAAACAAAAAATAGAAGAAAAATCAATAATAGAAACAAAAACAACATCAATAGTACAAAAAGAACCAAAATCAGAAACACAATCAGAAACACAATCAGAAACACAATCAGAAACACAATCAGAAACACAATCAGAAACACAATCAGAAACACAATCAGAAACACAATCAGAAACTCAATCAGAAACTCAATCAGAAACACAATCAGAAATACAATCAGAAACTCAATCAGAAATACAATCAAAACAAGAATCAGAACAAGAATCAGAATCAAGATCAAAATCAAATTCAAAATCAAAATCAAAATCAAATTCAAAATCAAATTCAAAATCAAAATCAAAATCAAAAACAAAATCAAAATCAAATTCAAAATCAAAATCAAAATTAAATTCAAAATCAAAATCAAATTCAAAACCAAAATTAAATTCAAAATCAAATCCAAATTTAAAATCAAAACCAAAACCAAAAGAAGAATCAAAATCAAAACCAAAATCAAAATCAAAATTAAAATCAAAATCAAAATCAAATTCAAAACCAAAATTAAAATCAAAATCAAAACCAAAATCAAAACCAAAACCAAAATCAAAATCAAAATCAAATTCAAAATCAAATTCAAATTCAAAATCAAAATCAAAATCAAAATCAAAATTAAAATCAAAATCAAATTCAAATTCAAAATCAAAATCAAATTCAAAACCAAAATTAAAATCAAAACCAAAACCAAAATCAAAATTAAAATCAAAATCAAAATCAAAATCAAAACCAAAATCAAAATTAAAATCAAAATTAAAATCAAAATTAAAATCAAATTTAAAGGTAAAAGAAGATCTCATTAACAACCAATATCATTATGAATATCAATACGAAAAACCCAAAAAGCAAAATAAACACCAAAATATTCCTCCAAATACATATTCATTTCGAGTTCCTCCAAAAATTGGTAAGAAAAAATTTTGAATAATTTAATTTAATTTAATTTAATTTAATCTTCTTTATTCAAATAAAAAAAATCAAAATAGGAATTGTTGAAAAAGAATCTTTTGATCAAATGAATAATATGGGAATAAAAACAGCAAACATACAAAAACCAATAATAAATATTGCAGAAAATATAATTTATCCACCAAAAATAACAGAAGAATTTTGTAAACAAAATGGATTATGTTGGCATTTTTTTGAAAAAGGATATTGTTTCAAAAATTGTAAAAAAATTCATCCTATTGAATTTATTATTTGTCCAAATCTTTATACTGAAAAAGGATGTCAAAATCCAAATTGCAAATATCAACATCCAAATCCTTTAAATTCAACTCATTTATCAAAATTAGAAACTGAAAATATTCAACTTACTTTTGATTCAGTTGATGATTATGATAAAATTCAAAATCAAAATCAAAATCAAAAACAAAATCAAAATCAAAATCAAAATCAAAATCAAGATGCAATTCCAATTGCAACAAAAATTAGTTATTCAAGAATTTTGATTAAATCCCCAATAACAAAAAGTGAAAGAGAAAATTGTGGAGAATTTGAAAAAAATGGGATTTGTAATAATTTAAACTGCAAATTTCAACATAGATGTGGTCCAAAAAATCAAAATAAAATTTCTTTTGATAATCCAAAAAAATATGATAATTATAAATCAATTCCTCACAAATATAAACTAAGAAATGCATCAAAATCAGAGTTTCTTATGATTGAAAATATTTGGAATTCTCAAAGTGAAGGAACTAAACCTCCAAAAATCAAAAGTATCAAAATTCTTGAAAATGATTTTTTGGAAACAAGATTTAAATATATTGAGCAAAAAAATAGTGAATCAAAAAAATTTCAAGGAATTTTATGGGGATTTCATGGAACAAAACAAAAAGCAGTTGATTCTATTTGTAAATCAGGATTTGATGCTAATTATCAACTTGTTAATGTTCATGGAAAAGGAACTTATTTTGCAAGAAATCCTAATGTTTCTGTTGGTTATTGTGATAAAACTAATCAAATCTTTTTAACTCAAGTTTGTTTTATTGAAGGAAAATATATTTATCAAAGTACTCATCAATTTTATATTGTTCCTGATGTTGAATTACTTCGACCTTTTGCTTTGATTAATTTTTAATTTTAATTTTTGATTTTGATTTTTAATTTTAACAAACCAAAAATTAATTAAAAAATATTTTTCCGTTTTTGTTCTTTATTTTTCCGTTTTATCTTTTTTTGGAATTTAAAAGATTTTTTTTTTCCTTTTTTTAGATCATTTTTTTTTTAAAAAAATTTTATTCAATGAACAAAATTCAAATTAAAAAACCAAATCCAAATAGAAATAGAAATCAAAATCAAAATCAAAATCAAAATCAAAATCAAAATCAAAATCAAAATCAAAATCAAAATCAAAATCAAAATCCAAATCCAAATAGAAATAGAAATCAAAATCAAAATCAAAATCAAAATCAAAATAGAAATAGAAATCAAAATCAAAATCAAAATCAAAATATCAATACAAAAGCAAATCCAAATAAATTTAGTGCAATTCGGGATAGATTCAATCAAAATCAAAATCAAAATCAAAATCAAATTCAAAATCAAAATCAAATTCAAATTCAAATTCAAAATATAAATCAATTTCAAAATCAAAATATAAATCAAATTCAAATTCAAAATCAAAAGGTAGACAAGTTTCCAATACAAAAACAAAATATAAATCGGCATACAATCAATTTTTCAAGATCAAACATAAACACAAATCCAGATAAATTTGAAAATCAAAATCAATTTGAAAATCAAAATCAAAATCAAAATCAAAATCAAAATCAAAATATAAGGCCAACATCAAGACCAAGAGAAAGTCCAAATAAAAGTCCAAATCCAAGTCCAAATCAATTTGAAAATCAAAATCAAAATCAAAATATAAATCAAAATCAAAATCAAAATCAAAATCAAAATCCAAATCCAAGTCCAAATCCAAGTCCAAATCAAAATCAAAATCAAAATCAAAATCAAAATCAAAATCAAAATCAAAATCAAAATCAAAATCAAAATCAAAATATAAATCAAAATCAAAATATCAATACAAAAGCAAATCCAAATAAATTTAGCGCAATTCGGGATAGATTCAACTCAAAATCAAAATATTATTCAAGTTAAAAAACCATATTCTAAACAAAATCAAAATCAATTTCAAAATCAAAATATAAATCAAATTCAAAATCAAAATCAAAATCAAAATCAAAATCAAAATCAAAATCAAAATCAAAATCAAAATCAAAATATAAATCAAAATCAAAATCAAAATGAAAATCAAAATCAAAATCAAAATCAAATTCAAAATCAAAATCAAAATCAATTTCAAAATCAAATTCAAATTCAAAATCAAAATCAAAATCAAAATCAAAATCAAAATCAAAATCAAAATCAAAATCAAATTCAAAATCAAAATCAAAATCAAAATCAAAATCAAAATCAAAATCAAAATCAAAATCAAAATCAAAATCAAAATCAAAATCAAAATCAAAATCAAAATCAAAATCAAATTCAAAATCAAAATCAAAATCAAAATCAAAATCAATTTCGAAATCAATATCAAAATCAAAATCAAAATCAAATTCAAAATCAAAATCAAAATCAAAACCAAATTCAAAATCAAAATCAAAATCAAAATCAAAATCAAAATCAAAATCAAAATCAAAATCAAAATCAAAATCAAAATCTAAATCAAAATCAAAATCAAAATCAAAATCAAAATCAAAATCAAAATCAAAATCAAAATCAAAATCAATTTCGAAATCAAATTGAAAATCAAAATCAAAATCAAAATCAAAATCAAAATCAAAATCAAAATCAAAATCAAATTCAAAATCAAATTCAAAATCAAAATCAAAATCAAATTGAAAATGGAATTGAAATTGAAATTGAAATTGAAATTGAAAATCAAAATCAAAATCAAAATCAAAATCAAAACCAAATTCAAATTCAAAATCAAATTCAAAATCAAATTCAAACAAAAAGAGAGAAAAGAAAAATGGAAAAAGATGTCTTCATACATACAAAAACACAAACAGATTCAGAAAAAGATTCAGAAACATATTTAGAAACAGATTCAAAAACATATTTAGAAACAAATCCAGAAATGAAAACAGATGAAATACAAAAAGAGAATAAAAGCAAATCTGAAACAGAACAAAAATCAAAATCACAAATAGATTCAGAAATAGATTCAGAAACAGATTCAGAAATAGATTCAGAAACAGATTTAGAAACAAATCCAGAAATGAAAACAGATGAAATACAAAAAGAGAATAAAAGCAAATCTGAAACAGAACAAAAATCAAAATCAACTAAAATAACACAGTCAAATGAAATAAAATTAATTAAGAAAAAACAAACAAAAAAAGTGAAACAACAAAACCAAAAATTCCTGAAAAAATAAATAATAAAAAAAAAACAGACGCTAAAATAAAAGGAAAAATCTCAAAAAAAGTAAATAAAAAGAAACAAGATGGAAAAAAAAAACAAACAAAAAAAGTGGAACAAAAGAAAAAGCAAAATAAAAAAGTAGAATTAAAAAAAAATGAGAAAAAACAAACAAAAAAAGTGGAACAAAAGAAAAAAGGAATTAGAAAAGTGAAACAAACAAAAAAAGTGGAACAAAAGAAAAAGCAAAATAAAAAAGTAGAATTAAAAAAAAATGAGAAAAAACAAACAAAAAAAGTGGAACAACAAAAACAAAAAATTCCTGAAAAAATAAATAATAAAAAAAAAACAGACGCTAAAATAAAAGGAAAAATCTCAAAAAAAGTAAATAAAAAGAAACAAGATGGAAAAAAAAAAAAAACAAAAAAAGTGGAACAAAAGAAAAAACAAAAGAAAAAAATTCAAAAGAATTCAAAATCATATTCAAAATCAAAATCATCTTCAAAATCATATTCAAAATCATATTCAAAATCAAAATCAAAATCAAAAAATCATATTCAAAATCAAAATCAAAATCAAAATCATATTCAAAATCAAAATCAAAATCAAAATCATCTTCAAAATCATATTCAAAATCATATTCAAAATCATCTTCAAAATCAATCACTTATTCAAGATCATCTTCAATATCAAGATCAAAAGATGATAAATGCGAATCTAAATCTTTAAAAAATCCAAATCCAAAAATTAGTAAGAAAAAATTTTGAATAATTTAATTTAATTTAATTTAATTTACCTTTTTTGATTCACAAAAAAAAAATCAAAATAGGAATTGTTGAAAAAGAATCTTTTGATCACCTTCCAGATATGGGAATAAAAACAGCAAACATACAAAAACCAATAGCAAATACTGGAGAAAATATTCATTATCCAGCAATAATAACAAAAGAATTTTGTAAACAAAATGGATTATGTTGGCATTTTTTTAATAAAGGATATTGTTTCAAAAATTGTAAAAAAAAACACCCACATCAATTCCTTATTTGTCCAAATCTTTATACTGAAAAAGGATGTCAAAATCCAAATTGCAAATATCAACATCCAAATCCTTCAAATTCAACTTATTTATCAAAATTAGAAACTGAAAATATTCAAATTACTTTTGATTCAGTTGATGATTATGATAAAAATCCAAATCCAAATCAAAATCAAAATCAAAATCAAAATCAAAATCAAATTCCAAAAAAAATTAGTTATTCAAAAATTCTATTGAAAACTCCATTTAGAAGATCTGAAAGAGAAAATTGTGGAGAATTTGAAAAAAATGGGAATTGTAATAATTTAAACTGCAAATATCAACATAGATGTGGTCCAAAAAACAATTCTTTGGATGATAAAGGAAAATATGATAATTATAAATCAATTCCTCACAAATATAAACTAAGAGATCCAACAAAATCAGAAAAATTTATGATTAAAAATATTTGGAAAGTTCAACTTGAAAAGGAAGAATCAAAAATTAAAAGAATCAAAAGAATCAAAATCATTGAAAATAATTTTTTGGAAACAAGATTTAAACATGTTCTTCAAAAAAACAGTGAACCAACAAAATTTCAAGGAATTTTATGGGGATTTCATGGAACAAAACAAAAAGCAGTTGATTCTATTTGTAAATCAGGATTTGATGCTAATTTTCAAAATCGTAATCTTCATGGAAAAGGAACTTATTTTGCGAGAAATCCTAATGTTTCTGTTGGTTATTGTGATAAAACTAATCAAATCTTTTTAACTCAAGTTTGTTTTATTGAAGGAAAATATATTTATCAAAAAAAGTACTCAATATTTTATATTGTTCCTGATGTTGAATTACTTCGACCTTTTGCTTTGATTAAATTTTAATTTTAATTTTTAATTTTGATTATTTTTAATTAAAAAAAAGTGGAATAAAGAATATTTCCCCTTTTCATATTTTTTTCTCTTTTATCTTTTTTTTCCGTTTTTTTTTTCCGTTTTTTTTTTCATTTTTTTTTCCTTTTTTTAAAAAATTTACTCAATGAACAAAAATAAAAATACAAATAAACTTAAAAAATCAAAATCACAATCACAAACAAGGTCATATTCCCTTTCAGATTCAGATTCAGATTCAGAAACAGATTCAGAAACAGATTCAGAAACAGATTCAGAAATGCAATCACATTCATTTCAAAATCAAAATCAAAATCAAAATAAAAAAGAGGAATTAAAACCAACAAACGAAACCAATAAAAAACGAAAATCAAAACGAAAATCAAAACCAAAATCAATTTCAAAATCAAAATCAAAATCAAAATCAAAATCAAAATCAAAATCAATTTCAAATTCAAAATCAAAATCAATTTCAAATTCAAAACTCAAAATCAAAATCAAAATCAAAATCAAAATCAAAATCAAAATCAAAATCAAAATCAAAATCAAAATCAAAATCAAAATCAAAATCAACTTCAAAATCAAAATCAAAATCAAAATCAAAATCGAATTTTGATTCACAAATAGATTCAGAAACAGATTCAGAAACAGATTCAGAAACAGATTCAGAAATGCAATCACATTCATTCCAAAATCAAAATCAAAATCAAAATCAAAATCAAAATCAAAATCAAAATCAAAATCAAAATCAAAAAATCAAAATCAAAATCAAATTAAAAAAGAGGAATTAAAACCAACAAACGAAACCAATAAAAAACGAAAATCAAACAAAAAAAAAGGAAATAAAAAAGAAGAACAAAAACAAAAATCCAAAAACAGAAATAAAAAAGGAGAACAAAAATCAAAACCAAAATCAAATACAAATAAATCAAAAAAAGAAGAACAAAAACCAAAACAAAAATCAAATACAAATAAATCAAATAAAGAAGAACAAAAACCAAAACAAAATACAAATACAAATAAATCAAATAAAGGAGAACAAAAACCAAAACAAAAATCAAATACAAATACAAAAGAACAAAAACCAAAAAACAGAAATAAAAAAGGAGAACAAAAACAAAAACCAAAATCAAATACAAATAAATCAAATAAAGAAGAACAAAAACCAAAACAAAAATCCAAAAACAGAAATAAAAAAGGAGAACAAAAATCAAAATCAAAATCAAATACAAATAAATCAAATACAAAAGAACAAAAACCAAAATCAAATACAAATAAATCAAAAAAAGAAGAACAAAAACCAAAACAAAAACCAAATACAAATACAAAAGAACCAAAACCAAAATCAAATACAAATAAATCAAATAAAGAAGAACAAAAATCAAAATCAAATACAAATAAATCAAAAAAAGAAGAACAAAAACCAAAATCAAAATCAAATCAATCAAATAAAGGAGAACAAAAATCAAAACCAAAATCAAATACAAATAAATCAAAAAAAGAAGAACAAAAACCAAAACAAAAATCCAAAAACAGAAATAAAAAAGGAGAACAAAAACCAAAATCAAAATCAAATACAAATAAATCAAATAAAGAAGAACAAAAATCAAAATCAAATACAAATAAATCAAATAAAGGAGAACAAAAACCAAAACCAAAATCAAATACAAATAAATCAAATAAAGAAGAACAAAAACAAAAACCAAAATCCAAAAACAGAAATAAAAAAGAAGAACAAAAACCAAAATCAAACAAAAAAAAAGGAAATAAAAAAGAAGAACAAAAACCAAAATCAAATACAAATAAATCAAAAAAAGGAGAACAAAAACAAAAACCAAAATCAAATACAAATAAATCAAAAAAAGAAGAACAAAAACCAAAATCAAATACAAATAAATCAAATACAAAAGAACAAAAATCAAAATCCAAAAACAGAAATAAAAAAGGAGAACAAAAATCAAAACCAAAATCAAATACAAATAAATCAAATACAAAAGAACAAAAATCAAATACAAAAAAACAAAAATCAAAACCAAACACAAAAAAATCAAAATCCAATACAAAAAAACCAAAATCAAAATCAAACACAAAAAAACCAAAATCCAAAAACAGAAATAAAAAAGAAGAACAAAAACCAAAATCAAACAAAAAAAAAGGAAATAAAAAAGAAGAACAAAAACCAAAATCAAATACAAATAAATCAAAAAAAGGAGAACAAAAACAAAAATCAAAATCAAATACAAATAAATCAAAAAAAGGAGAACAAAAACCAAAACCAAAATCAAATACAAATAAATCAAAAAAAGAAGAACAAAAACAAAAATCCAAAAACAGAAATAAAAAAGGAGAACAAAAACCAAAACCAAAATCAAATACAAATAAATCAAATAAAGAAGAACAAAAACAAAAACAAAAATCCAAAAACAGAAATAAAAAAGAAGAACAAAAACCAAAACCAAACAAAAAAAAAGGAAATAAAAAAGAAGAACAAAAACCAAAATCAAAACCAAACACAAAAAAACCAAAATCAAACAAAAAAAAAGGAAATAAAAAAGAAGAACAAAAACCAAAACCAAAATCAAACACAAAAAAACAAAAATCCAAAAACAGAAATAAAAAAAAAGGAAATAAAAAAGAAGAACAAAAATCAAAACCAAAATCAAAACCAAAATCAAATACAAATACAAATCAAAAAGATAAGCAAGAATTAAAATCAAAAACAAATCAATCAAATAAAGAAGAACCAAATAAAAGAGAATCAAAATTAATATCGAAATCATTATCAATATCAATATCAAGATCAAACTCACAAAATATCAAACCTAATAATGAATCTAACAATTCAAACCCAATCCAAAAAATTAGTAAGAAAAAATTTTGCAATCATATTCATTTAAACATTTTTTAATTTGATTTACCTTTTTTATTTAAATAAAATCAAAATAGCAATGGTTGAAAAAGAGTATTTTGGTCGAATTGGTGATATGGGAATAAAAACAGCAATAATACAAAAACCAATAATAAATATTACAGAAAATATTATTTATCCACCAAAAATAACAGAAGAATTTTGTAATCAAAATGGATTATGTTGGCATTTTTTTAATAAAGGATTTTGTTTCAAAAATTGTAAAAAAAGACATCCTATTGAATTTATTATTTGTCCAAATCTTTATACTGAAAAAGGATGTCAAAATCCAAATTGCAAATATCAACATCCAAATCCTTCAAATTCAACTTATTTATCAAAATTAGAAACTGAAAATATTCAAATTACTTTTGATTCAGTTGATGATTATGATCAAAATCAAAATCAAAATCAAAATCAAATTCAAAATCAAAAGGTAAAGAAAAATCAAATTCAAAAGGTAGACAAGTATCCAATACAAAAACAAAATATAAATCGGCATACAATCAATTTTTCAAGATCAAACATAAACACAAATCCAGATAAATTTGAAAATCAAAATCAAAATGAAAATCAAAATCAAAATCAAAATCAAAATGAAAATCAAAATCAAAATCAAAATCAAAAACAAAAACAAAACGATATTCAAAACAAAATCAAAAATTTGAAAATCAAAATCAATTTGAAAATCAAAATCAAAATGAAAATCAAAATCAAAATGAAAATCAAAATCAAAATCAAAAACAAAATCAAAACGAAATTCAAAATGAAAATGAAATTCCAAATGAAATTCAAAATGAAATTCCAAATCAAAATCAAAATCAAAACCAATTTGAAAATGAAATTCAAAACGAAATTCCAAATGAAATTCCAAATGAAATTCAAAATGAAATTCAAAATGAAATTCAAAATGAAATTCCAAATGAAATTCAAAATGAAATTCAAGATGAAATTCCAAATGAAATTCAAAATGAAAATCAAAATGAAAATCAAAATCAAATTCAAGATCAAATTCAATTTGAAAATCAAAATGAAAATCAAAATGAAAATCAAAATCAAAATGAAAATCAAATTCAAAATCAAAATCAAAATCAAAATCAAAATCAAAATGAAAATCAAAATCAAATTGAAAATCAAAATCAAGATAAAGATCAAATTCAAGATCAAAATCCAAATCAAAATAAAGATCAAATTCAAGATCAAAATCAAATTCAAGATCAAATCCAAAATCAAAATCAAAATCAAATTCAAGATGCAATTCCAATTGCAAAAAAAATTAGTTATTTAAAAATTCTATTGAAATCTCCAATAAAAAAAAGTGAAATAACAAATTGTAAAAAATTTAAAAAAAAAGGAATTTGTCAGAAATTAGATTGTAAATATCAACACAGATGTGGTCCAAAAAAAAGGAATAAAAAAAAGATTAAAAATAAGAATAAAAATAAAAATAAAAATAAGATTAATAATTTTGTTGATAATCCAAGAAAATATGATAATTATAAATCAATTCCTCACAAATATAAACTAAGAAATGCATCAAAATCAGAGTTTCTTATGATTGAAAATATTTGGAATTCTCAAAGTGAAGGAACTAAACCTCCAAAAATCAAAAGTATCAAAATTATTGAAAATAATTTTTTGGAAACAAGATTTAAATATATTGAGCAAAAAAATAATGAATCAACAAAATTTCAAGGAATTTTATGGGGATTTCATGGAACAAAAAAAGATGCAGTTGATTCTATTTGTAAATCAGGATTTGATGCTAATCATCAAAATCGTAACGCTTTTGGAAAAGGAACTTATTTTGCAAGAAATCCTAATATTTCTGTTAATTATTGTGATAAAACTAATCAAATTTTTTTGGTTCAAGTTTGTTTTATTGAAGGAAAATATATTTATGTAAGTAATAATCAATTTTATATTGTTCCTGATGTTGAATTACTTAGACCTTTTGCTTTGATTAAATTTAAATTTTGATTTTTGATTTTGATTTTAATTTTGATTTTATTTTTAATTAAAAAAAAGTGGAATAAAAAATATTTCCCCTTTTTCTTTTATTTTGCTTTTTTTCCTTTTTTTTTAAATAAAAAAAAATTTTTTTTTTCATTTTTTTTTTCCTTTTTTATTATTTAAAAATGAATTCAAATCAACAAAATCAAAATCAAAATCAAAATAGAAATAGAAATCAAAATCAAAATCAAAATCAAAATCAAAATCAAAATCAAAATCAAAATCAAAATCAAAATCAAAATCAAAATCAAAATCAAAATCAAAATCAAAATCAAAATCAAAATCAAAATCAAAATAGAAATAGAAATCAAAATCAAAATCAAAATCAAAATAGAAATCAAAATCAAAATCAAAATCAAAATAGAAATCAAAATCAAAATATCAATACAAGAGCAAACCCAAAGAAATTTAGCGCAATTCTGGATAGATTCAATCAAGATCAAAATCAAATTCAAAAACCAAGACCAAATCGAAATCAAATTCAATTTCGAAATCAAAATCAAAAACAAAATGTAAACAAGTTTCCAATACAAAAACAAAATATAAATCGGCATACAATCGATTTTTCAAGATCAAACATAAACACAAATCCAGATAAATTTGAAAATCAAAATCAATTTGAAAATCAAATTCTAAATCAGAATCAAAATCAAAATCAATTTGAAAATCAAAATCAAAATCAAAATATAAGACCAACATCAAGACCACCATCAAGACCAAGAGAAAGTCCAAATAAAAATCCAAATAAAAGTCCAAATTCAAATTCAAATATAAATCAATATTTAAATCAAAATCCAAATTCAAGTCCAAATAAAAATATAAATCAAAATCAAAATCAAAACCAAAACCAAAATCAAAATCAAAATATAAGACCAACATCAAGACCACCATCAAGACCAACATCAAGACTAACATCAAGACCACCATCAAGACCAAGAGAAAGTCCAAATAAAAATCCAAATAAAAGTCCAAATTCAAATTCAAATATAAATCAATATTTAAATCAAAATCCAAATTCAAGTCCAAATCAAAATATAAATCAAAATCAAAATCAAAACCAAATTCAAAATCAAAATCAAAATATAAGACCAACATCAAGACCACCATCAAGACCAAGAGAAAGTCCAAATAAAAGTCCAAATAAAAGTCCAAATTCAAATTCAAATATAAATCAATATTTAAATCAAAATCCAAATTCAAGTCCAAATAAAAATATAAATCAAAATCAAAATCAAAACCAAATTCAAAATCAAAATCAAAATATAAGACCAACATCAAGACCACCATCAAGACCAAGAGAAAGTCCAAATAAAAGTCCAAATAAAAGTCCAAATCCAAATTCAAATACAAATCAATATTTAAATCAAAATCCAAATTCAAGTCCAAATAAAAATATAAATCAAAATCAAAATCAAAATCAAAATCAAAACCAAAATCAAAATCAAAATCAAAATCAAAATCAAAATCAAAATCAAAATCAAATTCAATTTCGAAATCAAAATCAAAAACAAAATGTAAACAAGTTTCCAATACAAAAACAAAATATAAATCGGCATACAATCGATTTTTCAAGATCAAACATAAACACAAATCCAGATAAATTTGAAAATCAAAATCAATTTGAAAATCAAATTCTAAATCAGAATCAAAATCAAATTCAATTTGAAAATCAAAATCAAAATCAAAATATAAGACCAACATCAAGACCACCATCAAGACCAACATCAAGACCACCATCAAGACCAAGAGAAAGTCCAAATAAAAATCCAAATAAAAGTCCAAATTCAAATTCAAATATAAATCAATATTTAAATTCAAGTCCAAATAAAAATATAAATCAAAATCAAAATCAAAACCAAAACCAAAATCAAAATCAAAATATAAGACCAACATCAAGACCACCATCAAGACCAAGAGAAAGTCCAAATAAAAGTCCAAATAAAAGTCCAAATTCAAATTCAAATATAAATCAATATTTAAATCAAAATCCAAATTCAAGTCCAAATCAAAATATAAATCAAAATCAAAATCAAAACCAAAACCAAAATCAAAATCAAAATCAAAATATAAGACCAACATCAAGACCACCATCAAGACCAAGAGAAAGTCCAAATAAAAGTCCAAATAAAAGTCCAAATCCAAATTCAAATACAAATCAATATTTAAATCAAAATCCAAATTCAAGTCCAAATCAAAATATAAATCAAAATCAAAATCAAAATCAAAATATAAAATCACCATCAAGACCACCATCAAGACCACCATCAAGGCCAAGAGAAAGTCCAAATAAAAGTCCAAATAAAAGTCCAAATCCAAATTCAAATACAAATCAAAATCAAAATCAAAATCAAAATCAAAATATCAATACAAAAGCAAATCCAAAGAAATTTAGCGCAATTCTGGATAGATTCAATCAAGATCAAAATCAAATTCAAAAACCAAGACCAAATCGAAATCAAAATCAAAATCAAATTCAAAATCAAATTCAATTTCGAAATCAAATTCAATTTCGAAATCAAATTCAAAATCAAAAGGTAGACAAGTTTCCAATACAAAAACAAAATATAAATCGGCATACAATCAATTTTTCAAGATCAAACATAAACACAAATCCAGATAAATTTGAAAATCAAAATCAATTTGAAAATCAAATTCTAAATCAGAATCAAAATCAAAATCAATTTGAAAATCAAAATCAAAATCAAAATCAAAATATAAATATAACTTCAGATCAATTAGAATTACAAAAATACAATGAATATACAAAATCAATTTCTAAATCAGAATCAAAATCAAAACCAAAACCAAAATCAAAATCAAAATCAAAATCAAAATCAAAATCAAAATCAATTTCAAAATCAAAATCAAAATCAAAATCAATTTCAAAATCAAAATCGAAATCAATTTCAAAATCAAAATCAAAATCAAAATCAAAATCAAAATCAAAATCAAAATCAAAATCAAAATCAAAATCAAAATCAAAATCAAAATCAAAATCAAAATCAAAATCAAAATCAAAATCAATTTCAATTTCAAAATCAATTTCAAATTCAAAATCAAAATCAAAATCAGAATCAACTTCAAAATCAAAATCAATTTCTAAATCAAAATCAAAATCAAAATCAAAATCAAAATCAAAATCAAAATCAAAATCAAAATCAACTTCAAAATCAAAATCAATTTCTAAATCAAAATCAGAATCAAAATCAGAATCAAAATCAGAATCAAAATCAATTTCAAAATCAAAATCAAAATCAATTTCAAAATCAAAATCAATATCAATATCAAAATCAAAATCAAAATCAAAATCAATTTCAAAATCAAAATCAAAATCAGAATCAAAATCAATTTCAAAATCAAAATCAAAATCAATTTCGAAATCAAAATCAAAATCAAAATCAAATTCAAAATCAAAATCAAAATCAAAATCAAAATCAATTTCAAAATCAAAATCAAAATCAAAATCAAAATCAAAATCAAAATCAAAATCAAAATCAAAATCAAATCAAAATCAAAATCAAAATCAAAATCAAAATCAAATTCAAAATCAAAATCAAAATCAAAATCAAAATCAAAATCAATTTCAAATTCAAAATCAAAATCAAAATCCAAAACAACTTCAAAATCAAAATCAAAATCAGAATCAAAATCAGAATCAAAATCAATTTCAAAATCAAAATCAAAATCAGAATCAAAATCAAAATCAATTTCAAAATCAAAATCAAAATCAATTTCAAAATCAAAATCAAAATCAAAATCAAAATCAAAATCAAAATCAAAATCAAAATCAAAATCAAAATCAAAATCAAAATCAAAATCAAATTCAAAATCAAAATCAAAATCAATTTCAAATTCAAAATCGAAATCAAAATCAACTTCAAAATCAAAATCAAAATCAATTTCAATTTCAAAATCAAAATCAAAATCAAAATCAATTTCAAAATCAAAATCAAAATCAATTTCAAAATCAAAATCGAAATCAAAATCAAAATCAATTTCAAAATCAAAATCCAAAACAACTTCAAAATCAAAATCAAAATCAAAATCAAAATCAAAATCAAAATCAAAATCAAAATCAAAATCAAAATCAAAATCAAAATCAAAATCAAAATCAATTTCAATTTCAATTTCAAAATCAAAATCAAAATCAAAATCAAAATCAAAATCAAAATCAATTTCAAAATCAAAATCAATTTCAAAATCAAAATCAATATCAATATCAAAATCTAATTCAAAATCAAAATCAGAATCAAATTCAAAATCAGAATCAGAATCAAAATCAAAATCAAAATCAAAATCAAAATCAAAATCAAAATCAAAATCAAATTCAAAATCAAAATCAAAATCAAAACCAAATTCAAATTCAAATTCAAAATCAAAATCAAAATCAACTTCAAAATCAAAATCAAAATCAAAATCAAAATTAAAATCAAAATCAAAATCAAAACCAAAATCAAAATCAAAATCAAAACCAAAAGAAAAAGTAGAACCAAAATCAAAACCAAAACCAAAATCAAAACCAAAACCAAAACCAAAAGTAGAACCAAAATCAAAATCAAAATCAAAATCAAAATCAAAACCAAAACCAAAAGAAAAAGAAAAAATAGAACTAAAATCAAAACCAAATTCAAAACCAAAAGTAGAACTAAAACCAAAATCAAAATCAAAACCAAAATCAAAACCAAAATCAACTTCAAAACCAAAACCAAAAGAAAAAGAAAAAGTAGAACTAAAATCAAAATCAAAACCAAAATCAAAACCAAAATCAAAATCAAAACCAAAATCAAAATCAAAATCAAAATCAAAATCAAAATCAAAATCAAAACCAAAATCAAAAGAAAAAGAAAAAGTAGAACTAAAACCAAAACCAAAATCAAAACCAAAATCAAAACCAAAATCAAAACCAAAATCAAAACCAAAATCAAAACCAAAATCAAAACCAAAATCAAAACCAAAATCAAAACCAAAATCAAAACCAAAACCAAAACCAAAATCAAAACCAAAATCAAAACCAAAATCAAAACCAAAAGTAGAACCAAAATCAAAACCAAAACCAAAATCAAAACCAAAATCAAAATCAATTTCAAAATCAAAATCAAAATCAAAATCAAAACCAAAATCAAAATCAAAATCAAAATCAAAATCAAAACCAAAACCAAAATCAAAATCAAAATCAAAATTAAAACCAAAATCAAAATCAACATCATCAACATCATCAACATCATCAACATCATCAAGATCAAGATCAACATCATCAACATCATCAAGATCAAGATCAACATCATCAAGATCAAGATCAACATCATCAAGATCAAGATCAACATCATCAAGATCAAGATCAACATCATCTTCAAATTCAGAGCCTGACATATCAAATTTTCAAAATGAATATCAATATGGGTATCAATATCCAAATTCAAATCAATTTTCAAATCCAAATCCAAAAATTAGTAACATAAAAAAGAAAAAATTTGAATAATATATTTTTCTAATTTAATTCATCTTTTTTATTCAAATAAAATCAAAATAGCAATGGTTGAAAAAGAATATTTTGATCGAAGTGATATGGGAATGAAAAAAGCAATAATAAAAAAACCAATAGTAAATACTACAGAAAATATTATTTATCCATCAATAATAACAGAAGAATTTTGTAATCAAAATGGATTATGTTGGCATTTTTTTAATAAAGGATTTTGTTTTAAAACTTGTAAAAAAAGACATCCTCATCAATTCCTTAGATGCAAATATCTTGATACTCAGACAGGATGTACAAATCCAAATTGCAAATATCAACACCCAAATCCTTTAAATTCATATCATTTATCCAAAATAGAACATGAAAATTTACAAATTACCTTTGATTCAGTTGATGATTATGATAAAAATCAAATTCAAAATCAAAAGAAAAATCAAAAGAAAAATCAAAAGAAAAATCAAAAGAAAAATCAAAAGAAAAATCAAAATGAAAATCAAAATGAAAATCAAGATAAAAATCAAAATAAAATAAGTCATTCAAAATTTTGGTTTAAATCTCCATTTAGAACAACTGAAAGAACAAATTGTGAAGAATTTGAAAAAAATGGAATTTGTAATAATTTAAACTGTAAATATCAACACAGATGTGGTCAAAAAAATATACTTTTTTTGGATGATAAAGGAAAATATGATAATTATAAATCAATTCCTCAAAATTATACATTAAGAAATCCAACAGAATCAGAGAAATTTATGATTGAAAATATTATCCAAGCTCAACTTGAAAAGGAAGAATCAAAAATTAAAAGTATCAAAAGTATTGAAATTATTGAAAATGAATTTTTGGAAACAAGATTTAAATATATTCATCAAATAAACAAAGAATCAAAACAATTTCTTGGAATTTTATGGGGATTTCATGGAACAAAACAAGATGCAGTTGATCCTATTTGTAAATCAGGATTTGATGCTAATCATCAAATTGTTAATGTTCATGGAAAAGGAACTTATTTTGCAAGAAATCCAAATGTTTCTGTTTGGTATTGTGATGATTCTAATCAAATGTTTCTAACTCAAGTTTGTTTTATTGAAGGAAAATATATTTATCAAAAAAAACATCAATTTTATATTGTTCCTGATATTGAATTACTTAGACCTTTTGCTTTGATTAAATTTGAAAGAAAAAACAAAAAATAATTTAAAATCAAAATCAAATTCAAATTAAAGAAAAACATTTGATTTTAATTGATAATTTTTTAATTTTAATTTTCCATTTTCAAATTTGGAATAAAAAAAAGAAAAGAATTCTTTTAATTTTGAATTTGAATTTGATTTGGAAAATAAATTTCAATTTCAATTAAAATAATTTTCATTTTTATTTTCATTTTTTTTTTATTCCACTTTTTTATTTTTCATTTTTTTCATTTTTTTTTTATTTTTTTTTTCCTCTTTTTTATTATTCTTTTTTATTTAATTTAAATAAAATGGATTTTAATTACAACAAATCTAAAAATAAAAATAAAAATAAAAACAAAAATAAAAATAAAAATAAAAAGTTCAAAACAAAATTAAAAAATTTGAAAAAAAAAGAAACATCAACAGATTCAGAATTAGAAGCAATTCAAGAAACTACATTAAATTACAACAAAATCCAAGTTTCATCCGATCAAAAAAATTCAAATTCAAATTCAAATTCAAATTCAAATTCAAATTCAAATTCCCAATTAGAAACAGATTCCCAATTAGATTCAGAAACAGATTCAGAAACAGATTCAGAAAACGAACCAAAAACAAAATCAAAACCAAAACCAAAAGCAAAAACAAAAGCAAAAAGAACTTCTCTTTCCACATCAACTTCAAAATCAAATTCAACTTCAACTTCAACTTCAACTTCAACTTCAAAATCAAATTCAAATTCAAGATCATATTCAGATTCAGATTCAGATTCAGATTCAAATCAATATCCAAATCAATATCCAAATCCAAATCAATTTTTAAATCAGTATCAATATCAATATCAATATCAAAATCAATTTTTAAATCAATATCAATATCCAAATCCAAATCAATTTTTAAATCAATATCAATATCAAAATCAAAATCAATTTTCAAATCAATATCAATATCCAAATCCAAATCAATTTTTAAATCCAAATCCAAAAATTCGTAATATAAAAAAGAAAAAATTTGAATAATATTTTTTTAATTTAATTCATCTTTTTTATTCAAATAAAATCAAAATAGTAATTATTGAAAAAGAATATTTTGATCGAATTGATATGAGAATGAAAAAAGCAATAATACAAAAACCAATAGCAAATATTACAGAAAATATTATTTATCCACCAATAACAACAGAAGAATTTTGTAATCAAAATGGATTATGTTGGGATTTTTTTAATAAAGGATTTTGTTTCAAAACTTGTGACAAAATTCATCCTATTGAATTTATTATTTGCCCAAATCTTTATACTGCAGAAGGATGTACAGATGCAAATTGCAAATATCAACATCCAAATCCTTTAAATTCATCTTATTTATCAAAATTAGAACATGAAAATATTCAACTTACTTTTGATTCGATTGATGATTATTATAAAATTCAAAATCTAAATCTAAATCAAAATCAAAACCAAAACAAAATGGATTTTTCAAAATTTTGGTTTAAATCTCCAATAAGAATATCTGAAAGAGTAAATTGCAAAGAATTTGAACAAAATGGAAATTGTAATAATTTAAACTGTAAATATCAACACAGATGTAGTCAAAAAAATAAAAGTAGAATTTCTTTGGAAGATTCAAGAAAATATGATAATTATAAATCAATTCCTCAAAATTATACATTAAGAAATCCAACAGAATCAGAGAAATTTATGATTGAAAATATTTGGATAGTTCAAAGTGAAAAACAATCACCTCCAAAAATCCAAAGTATCAATATCATTGAAAATCATTTTTTGGAAACAAGATTTAAATATATTGAGCAAAAAAACAGTAAATTAACAAAATTTCTTGGAATTTTATGGGGATTTCATGGAACAAAACAAAATGCAGTTGATTCTATTTGTAAATCAGGATTTGATGCTAATCATCAAATTAATAACGTTTTTGGAAGAGGAACTTATTTTGCAAGAAATCCTAATATTTCTGTTAGTTATTGTGATAATACTAATCAAATGTTTTTAACTCAAGTTTGTTTTATTGAAGGAAAATATATTTATCAAAAAGATAACCAATATTATATTGTTCCTGATGTTGAATTACTTAGACCTTTTGCTTTGATTCATTTTGGAGAAGGATCTAGAAATTCCTTTCAAATTACATCTCCATCTGTTAGCAAAATACCAAATCAGCTACAATCTTCACAACCATCTTCAAGTTTCGACATCACTCTGAATCAATCCCAAAATAAAAATAAATTCAAATATTTAAATCAGGAAAATCAAATGAAAAACAAATCTGAAAAACAAAATGAGAAAATTGGAATTGAAATTCAAACTGAAACTGAAAATGAAACTGAAAATGAAATTGAAAATGAAACTGAAAATGAAATTGAAAATGAAAATTCATTTCCAAGTTATTTTACACAAAAAACTCCAACTCCAACTCCAACTCCAACTCCAATTCAAATGGAAAATAAAATTTCACAAATATCTCAAACCAAAATTCAAAATAAAATCCAAAATCAATTTAAATATCCACTCCAAGCTATCAATAGCTATCCAAATCAATATGAAAATGAATATGAAAATGAATATGAAAATGAATATCCAAATCAATTTTCAAATGAATATCCAAATCAATTTTCAAATGAATATCCAAATCAATTTTCAAATGAATATGCAAATGAATATTCAAATCAATTTCAAAATCAATTTCCAAATCAATTTTCAAATCAATTTTCAAATCAATTTCCAAATCAATATCAAAATCAATATCAAAATCAATTTCCAAATCAAAATCAAAATCAAAATCAATATCAAAATCAATTTTCAAATCAATTTCAAAATCAATTTTCAAATCAATTTTCAAATCAATATCAAAATCAATATCAAAATAAATATCAAAATAAATATCAAAATCAATATCAAAATCAATATCAAAATCAATTTTCAAATCAATATCAAAATCAATATCAAAATTCATTTCCAAATCAAATGCAAGACACAATTCAACAAATATCACAAATTCAAATTCAAAACCAAAATCAAAATCAAATTCAAAATCAAAATCAAAATCAATATCAAATTCAAAATCAATATCAATATCAAAATCAAAATCAAAATCAAATTCAAAATCAATATCAAAAAGTAAAATGGAAAGAAAATGAAAAAAAATCAAAACAAAAATCAAAATCAGAATCAAAATCAAAATCAAAACAAAAATCAAAATCAAAATCAGAATCAGAATCAAAATCAAAATCAGAATCAAAATCAAAATCAAAATCAAAATCAGAATCAGAATCAGAATCAGAATCAGAATCAGAATTAGAATTAGAATCAAAATCAGAATCAGAATCAGAATCAGAATTAGAATTAGAATCAAAATCAAAATCAGAATCAGAATCAGAATCAAAATCAAAATCAGAATCAGAATTAGAATTAGAATCAAAATCAGAATCAGAATCAGAATCAAAATCAAATTCAAAATCAAAATCAGAATCAAAATCAGAATCAGAATCAGAATCAGAATCAAAATCAAAATCAGAATCAAAATCAAAATCAGAATCAAAATCAAAATCAAAATCAGAATCAAAATCAAAATCAAAATCAGAATCAGAATCAGAATCAAAATCAAAATCAAAATCAGAATCAGAATCAGAATCAGAATTAGAATCAAAATCAAAATCAAAATCAAATTCAAAATCAAAATCAAAATCAATATCAAAATCAAAATCAAAATCAAATTCAAAATCAATATCAAAATCAAAATCAAAATCAAAATCAAAATCAAATTCAAAATCAAAATCAAAATCAAATTCAAATTCAAAATCAAAATCAAAATCAATATCAATATCAATATCAAAATCAGAATCAATATCAAAATCAAATTCAAAATCAAAATCAAAATCAAAATCAAATTCAGAATCAAAATCAAATTCAAAATCAAAATCAAATTCAAAATCAAAATCAATATCAATATCAATATCAAATTCAAAATCAAATTCAAATTCAAAATCAAAATCAGAATCAATATCAAAATCAAATTCAAAATCAATATCAATATCAATATCAAATTCAAAATCAAAATCAAAATCAATATCAATATCAAAATCAAATTCAAATTCAAAATCAAAATCAATATCAAATTCAAAATCAAAATCAAATTCAAATTCAAATTCAAAATCAAATTCAAATTCAAATTCAAATTCAAATTCAAATTCAAATTCAAATTCAAATTCAAATTCAAATTCAAATTCAAATTCAAAATCAAAATCAAAATCAAAATCAAAATCAAAATCAAAATCAAAATCAAAATCAAAATCAAATTCAAATTCAAATTCAATATCAAATTCAAATTCAAATTCAAATTCAAATTCAAATTCAAAATCAAATTCAAATTCAAATTCAAATTCAAATTCAAATTCAAAATCAAATTCAAATTCAAATTCAAATTCAAATTCAAATTCAAATTCAAATTCAAAATCAAAATCAAAATCAAATTCAAATTCAAAATCAAAATCAAAATCAAAATCAAAATCAAATCCAAAATCAAAATCAAAATCAAATTCAAAATCAAAATCAAATTCAAAATTCAAATTGAAAATAAAAATCAAATTCAAATTCAAATTGAAATTTAAGTTTGTATTCTGGATTAATTCTTGTTTGAAAATATTTAATTTTTTTCTCTTTTCAAATAAAAATCATTTTTCATTTTTATTTTTATTTTTATTTTTAATTTTTATGTCAAAAAGTAAAAAACATCATCAACATCATTTAACAGAACTTGTGAAACTTTTAAGAAAGAAAAATGAAAAACCAAGACAACATTTCAATTCAGATTTTGATTTTTCAATGGATATTCCTTATTTACAAAATTCTTTAGTAAATTTGCCTTCATATAATGATTCCAAAAATGAAAATAATTTTGATATGGATAATATTAAACATCGAATTGATTTTACTTCTTCTTTTCCAAGAGAAAATCTAGCACCAAATTTATATCGCGCAGAAAATAGTTCAGAATGCAAAATTTGTGGAAGGAAATTTGAAATTTTTAATAAAAAGCATTTCTGCAGTATTTGCGATGATTTTTATTGTTCTCAATGTATTAAGTTTATTGTACCCAAATTTTTCGGGTTTGAATCAGAAATTTGTGCTTGTATTAAATGTGCGAATCAAATTGAAAAATATGCAAATGAATCAAATCAAAATTTGGATAAGTCAATTCAACAGAATCAAATCATCAATTCTCATTTTGGAAATGATTCTAAATTTGGATTAAAACAACAGGAAGTTTTGGATCAATATGTCGGGGTTGATTCCCAATTTTTTGATTTGGGATACCCGAAGCTTGAGAATAGTAATGACAATACAAACCGAAACCTTCTGGTTGTGAAAAGAAGAACAATAAATCAAATGCTTCTTGATAAATCAAATGAAATGAAATTTAAAGAGGAATTAATCATAAATAGTGATAATGATAATGAATTATCTGAAAAAAAAGAAATCAACGCAAAATCAAATGCTTCGTTTTTGGATTTTTCTGCTCAAAACAACACTAATATTTGTAAAAAAAATCTCAAAAAAAAAACAAATATATATTTATTTATATATTTATATATAATACTTAAATGATAAATACCATTTTTATTGTAGATAATATTAGAATGCCTTCATTCAACGAAATTCAAAATTATCTTTCAAGCGAATTTGAATCGTCGCTTCAAGAATTCCAGAAAATACAAGGGAGAGATATAATTGAATCACTGAAAAGACATATTTTAACTCTTTCCAAGCACGAAGATGTGCATATCAAGAAAATCATTGGCGAACTACTTGAAAACAAAGGAATAAATGCGGAGAAATGGAATCAGCCAATATCACTCATTTCCCAAGAAATAAACTCAATTATCCGGAAATATTTGAATGATATTTATTTGGAGATGCATAAAAAAAATGTGGAAGATTACAAGCCAAATATTGATTTGAATTTTGGAATCAAAGAGCATCTCCAAATCAAAAGAATACAAGGCTCTGATCCAAATAATTCTGAAATTATCAACGGAATCATCTTCTCAACAACTGTTGCCAACAAAAGCATGAGGACATTCATTGCAAATCCGAAAATTCTCTTGTTTAAAGGATTTCTTGATTATTGCCATAACTCAAAAAACCCCGAAAAAATTAGTCTGAATTCTGAATTAGCAAACCAAAACAAAATTTGCATTTTTTCGGTTCGCTCAATTTTGGCAAATGAAAAGAAATTTTCAAAAGATATTGTATCGCAAATCATTGAGTTGAAACCAGATGTTGTTTTTGTGGAGAAATATGTATCAGGAAATATTATGAGCAAACTATTAAACAATAACATCTCGGTTATTGTGAATGTGAAATATAAAAATTTACTGAAAATATCAGAGTTGACAAACACAGTCATAGTTGATTTGCTCTCTGATGATTTGGAGGATGATCAAATTGGCACTTGCCAGGAGTTTTTGATATATTCGTTTCCTCACGAAGCTTATTACAAACCCATTTTCTTTGATCACTCGAAAAATTCGAATAATTTAATCAAAAAAACCACAATTTTGTCACATCAACCAATTATCAAAAATATTGTTTGCGTTCGCAACATCAATCTCAAAAAACCATCATGTTCAATCATACTACGTGGGGAAACAAATGAAAAATTAAGCAAAATCAAGGAAATTATTAAGTTCACCGTTTTTATTTATCGAAATGCCTTTTTAGAATCCCAATTTTACTTTGATTTGCGCGGCACATTTCATCATAATCTTTTGGACAAAATTCCTGCAAATTCAATGCAGAGAATATTATCCATTTCTCCATATATTGATTTTCTTTCTCAAACAGTAATGAAGAAAAGAATTGAATTTGAAATGCAATCAGAAGATGAAACACAAAAGTTATTATTTAAAGAATCCATGGGTGAAAAACAAAAAAAGAACCCGAATCATCCAAAAATATCGAAACTCAATTTTCTTGCAAAGAGAATAAAAGGGGTTTTACAACGAAATAATTTAAAGGATGTTGGGAAAATCCAAAGTTTGGAGCTTATGAATTTAGAAAATACAGAAAATAAAGAAAATAAAGAAAATATAGAAAATATAGAAAATACAGAAAATACAGAAAATACAGAAAACACAGAAAATACAGAAAACACAGAATATACAGAATATACAGAAAATACAGAAAATACAGAAAATACAGAAAATACAGAAAATACAGAAACAGATTCTGAAGACCCGAGAATGGAATTCAATCTTAATCCTTCCATTTCGCTGAAAAAAATTGATATCATTGATAAATCAAGAAGAGATATTTTGCAGCATTTAAATATTATTATTCTCTCCACAAACTGGAGAAGTCATTTTACTATCGGCAATAAAGAAGTAATTGAAAGAGCAATTTTAAAGAAGAAAATGATCCACTATTATAAAAGAACAGATCTCACATTGGGACAATTTTTGGAAAATGAATGCTTTTCAGAATTGCATGATTTGGGATTAAACCAATTTTTTCCACAAAGAAGAAGAAGAAGGGATTCTTCAATAATTTCTGATGAAAATTCACAAAGTGATGTAATAAGTGAAAATATTGAGGAAGAAGATCCAAAAAAAATATTACGCGGTTATTCCCAAACAATTTTTCATAACCAAGACTACATATGGATATTTGTGCAAAAACACGATATAGAATCATTGATGAAAAACTCCAATAACAGAATTCAAGTGTGGACATATTGTCCGATTTGCAAAAAATCAACAGAACCAAATATATTATCAGGAAATAGTATGATGTATTCATTTGGAAAGTTTCTCGAAGTAACGTTCTATGAAAATAACCTCCACATACAAAATGATATTACTTTGAATAGTTGCTCTCATTCAATCAATAATTCCCTTATTAAATTTTTTGCTTTCAAAGGAATGGTTGCTTGTTTTAAACACGAGAAAATTCGACTTTTTGATATTATTTGTGGATCATTTAATAGAAAGTTAAATTACACACAAGAATTAGTGGAAAATGTCCGCAGATTCGCAAATTCGTTACTTTATATTATGGTTCAAAATACATTTTTATACATCACAAACAAACTCGAGAAATATCATTTAATTTTTGATAGTTTACGCAAAAAGGCAAAATTTCAATTCCCAAAGGAGCAAAATGAACAACACAAAAAAATCTCTTCTGAATTCTCTAATCAATTTGCTTTATTAAATCAAGAAAAGGCAATGTTTGAGAAGCAATTACAAAATTATAATTTAAATACATTCCGTATTAATCAATCTAAACTCAATTTGTTTAAAATTATTATCAAATGGACTGAATTTTTCAAATATATCAAGAAATTTTTGAAAATGGATTCAAAAAGAATGAAAAACGATTCTGATCAAATTAATGATGAAGATTTAAATTTAAATATAAATGAAAATGAAAATGAAAATGAAAATTTTGAAGAAAATGAAAATGAGAAAGAAAATGAAAAAGAGAATGAAAATGAAAGCATAAATCTATATGACATGATTCAAGAAAGAAATTACTTCTACACAGAATATCAATACCAAAGTGATATTGAATCAGATTCATCAGATAACGAGAGATATTCATCGCCACAAGTAAAATTTGTGAATAATCAGGAATTTGAGTTCCAAAACAAATTTACTGAAAAACAAAATGAGGATATTCAAAAATTATTGCCAAAAATATTCTTTGATAACCCAGAAGAGGATTTACCAGATTTGAACACACTTCTTTACGAAGAATCAAGAGCTCATTTCAGCATATCATCAGGAATCAAAAATAGAATCATTTTCCTTTATCCATCTGAACCAATTTCTATTGTTTCCCATTCTTTGAATTCAATCGATTATCGGAAATTTTTAAAGGAATCTGGAAAACTTTTCGCGGCAATCCACAAAGAGCGTGAAATTAATCTTTTGAGAGAATTTTTCACTTCTCAAGATCATTCTTCACTCACAATCACAAGTTATGATAGCAAAGCTGGTTTGAAAGTTGATTGCATTATTTTTTACGCAAAGCAATTTGAAGCTTTAAGGAAAATTTATTTTTCTCGAATGGGAATAACTTTTTCAGATTTTATCCAATCAATATCAAGAAGTCGAAAAATCAAATATCCGAATCAAAATCAGAATCAAAATGAAAATGAAAATGAAAATTTCAATATCGGTTATGGATCAAAAATATCCATTACTCTTGATGGAAGATTTATGATTAAGAAGATTAATCGATCTCAATTTTTATCATTTACTCAAATGGAAAAGAACTATTTCCAATACATGGAAAAAAAAATATATGAAGAACTTCCCACAATTATGGTTCAAGTACTTGGGTTGTTCCGTGTCACTTTGATTCAAGGAAATCAAGCGAAATCACATGATTTACTCATTATGGAAAATATTTTTAATGGAAGAATCATTTCGAAAATTTATCATTTGAATTTTGATCTAATTGAAAGAAAAGAAAATGAAAATGAAAATGAAAAAGAAAAAGAAAAAGAAAAACAAAGAAATGATATTTATTTTTATGATTTGCAAGATGTAGAAAATGCAAATCAATCAGATGATGAATTGAGTAAAATGTCAAATCAAATATGGACTCATTTGGGAATAAAAGATGCGAAAAATTCCATTTTTGGAACACCCTTTTTTTGTGATGAGGTTTCCAAAAGTAAACTAGTAATTCATGTTGCAAATGATACTCTTTTTCTTTCAAGAATGGGGATTTTGGATTATTTATTGCTTGTTGGAGTCGACGAAATCAATCATGAATTAGTTGTTGGCATTGTTGATTATTTCAAGCAAGATTTAAGTGAGAAAATTTCTGGTTTACGATCCATTCCTTCCAAAATATTCAAAAAGAAAAAAATTAATTCATCAAAAAATTATAAGAATAACTTTCGAAAGGGAGTTTTCCAATTTTTTCTTTCAATTCCTCATAAATTTTCTGTTGGATCAAATCGCAAAAATATTTCTCGAAAAAAGACAAAAGAAAAAAGAAAAAATTAACAAATTAAAATTTTTAAAATTTTTTTTTTTTTCTTGAATTTAAATTTTTAATTCAAGAAAAAAAAAACAGAACAATTAAACCTTAAAAAAAAAAAAAGTGGAATGAAAAAAAAAATTTTAATTTTAATTCTGATTTTGATTTAGATTTTCATTTCATGTTAAAAGAAAAAAAATAAAATATTTTTTTTTTAAAAGATTTTTTTTCATTTTTTTTTTTAGTTTTAAAATAAAATGAATACAAATATTCAAAAAAGAAGAAGAACAAGACATAAACGAATAACAAGACAAACACAATGTGAAGAAATCACGTCAGTTTTATCAAATGAAATATTGAATGAAATTTTTATTTATTTAAATATAAGAGAGAAAATTCAAGCAGGATTAACTTGCAAAAGATGGTATCATTGTTTACATTCACCTAAATTGTGGAAAAGAATAGATTTTTCAGCAAAGGAACCAAAAGCTGAAATGTTCCCAATTTTTCGAGATTTTGATAAATATCCGATTCAATTTGATTGCAACCCAAATGTGTTATTCAGTGTGAAAAAATGGGGGAAATCAATTTCAAGTTTAAATTTGAAGTGTTGTGTTAATATTAATGAATTTAGTATATTGAATTTTTTGACATTTTCTACGCAATCATTGAAAGAATTGAATATTTCTTTTTTGGACGATATCACGACCAAATGGACTTATCGCAAGTTGATTTACTTTCACAATATCCACACTCTCCATTTGGAATCCTCTTTTAATTTGGATGATGATAGTGTTGATTTGATTGCGAAAAATTTGTCTTTTTTGGAAAATATTTTTTTGGATGATTGTTTTTTGTTAACAGATTCAGGTGTGAAACAGATATGCAGGCATTGCAACAAAAGATTGAAGAAGCTTTCTTTAAATAGTTGCTACTTAATTACAGAACAGATATTATTGTATCTGACAAATTGCGTGAATTTGCGCTATTTAAATATTGGGAATACCCAAAAATTTCAGTTCAAAAATCCTCATCAAGAAAATTCTTATGAATCTTCATTTGAAGAAAAAGAAAAGGATAATAAAGAAAAAAAGAGAGAGAAAAATCAAGCCAAAAAGCGTCAAATTGGAAATCCAAAGCTGAACCGCAATTTTAACGAAGCAATGGAGATTGTTTCGACAGAATCAAATGAAATGGACACTGAACAAGAATCTGAAGGGGATTCTTATTTGATCGAACTTGCTCAGAATTTTGGGCTTTTTTGCAAAAATTTGACATTTTTGGATCTTTCCAACCACACAGAAATAGACGATGAAATATTGCATCATATGATCCAACCGATGAATGCGTTGGAAACAATAATTCTTGATGAATGCGATATCACAGACTCGACACTTGCGTTTCTTTCTGAGAAAAACACGAATTTGCGGAAATTATCGGTGCAATCAGTATCGGAAATTTCTCAAGAAGGAATATCGTTGTTAGTGTCGAATATCCCGGATCTTTGTATTCTAAACATGAATGAGAATGAGGATTTAACGGATGAAATTTTTAAGTTTCTTGAGGATGAAGATTCGGAAATATTTTCCCATTTGGAGAGGTTGAGGATTTCTTCATCCAAAATTTCGGATGAAGGAATGAAGTTTTTTCTTGATTTCGAGACGAGAAAGGGGTTTCAATCAAACATTCGCGAGCTTGATTTCGAGTGTTGCACAAGTATAACAGATCAAACACTGATCAAGCTGTCGGAAAATTTCTGGAATCTTGAGGCGATTTCCGTTGCGGGATGTGATGTCACGGATGTTGGGGTTTCTGCTTTTGCAGCGAAGTCTCCTAAGATTGTTGTTTTTGATGCGGATGGATGCAGGAAAATAGGGACGAAGGGGGTTAGTTGTTTATTTGAGAATTGCAATCGTGTTGTTGCAGTTGCTTTAAGTGAAACTCAAATTGAAGATGAAGTTCTGAATTCGATCCAAAAATTTTCCCGAAATCTTCGTTTTTTGAATATTTCTTATTGCGAGAGTTTAACTGATGAAGGATTATTTTCTCTCTCGAATTGCGCGTCTCCACTTGAGTGGATAGATTGTCGTGGTTGTCGTGGTTTTACAACGAAGGGAGTTGATGAAGTTACTAAAAAATGTTTAAAAATTCAAATGATTAATGTGAGAGAAATTGGTGAACTTGATCCACTTATTTTGAACAAGATGAAAAAAAGAGCAAAAAGAATTGGGATTGATATGACTATTTGGTTACAAGAAAATTTAATTTCTTCACTTTCTTCTCAAACCGAATCAACATTTTCTTCTTCTAATAATTTGGATTAAAGTTTTTTTTTTTTTAAAAAAAAAAGATTAAATAAAATTTAACTAAATTTGAAAATAATTTAATTAATAAATTTAAATTAAAATTTTTTAATAAGATCAAATAAAAAAAAAAAATAAATAAAACAAAAAATTTTCTTTTTTTAATTAAATTTTTTCTTTTAATTTTTTAATAAGAAAAAAAAATTTTTTTTCTTTTTCTTTTTTCTTTTTCTTTTTTCACTTTTCAATTTTCAATTTTATTATTATTTAAATGTTAAAAATGTCTAGAAATATTCATTTTGAATCAATCCAAAAACCAAATGAATTTTTACTTATTAAACCAAAATTTTACACATTAAAAACAACGAATACAGAAAAAAATTCAAATTCAACTTTAAATACAAATTCAACTTTAAATTCAATTAAAAATTCAATTAAAAATCCAAATAAAAATTCAAATTCAAATTCAAATTTAGATTCAAATTCAATTAAAAATCCAGATTTAAATTCAAATTCAAATTCAAATCCAAATTCAACTTTAGATTCAAATTCAAATTCAAATTCAAATTCAATTAAAGATTCAAATTCAAATTCAAATTCAAATTCAACTTTAGATTCAAATTCAAATTCAAATTCAATTAAAAATTCAAATTCAAATTCAAATTCAAATTCAATTAAAAATTCAAATAAAAATTCAAATTCAAATCCAAATTTAGATTCAAATTCAATTAAAAATCCAGATTTAAATTCAAATTCAAATTCAAATTCAAATTCAAATTTAGATTCAAATTCAAATTCAAATTCAATTAAAAATCCAAATAAAAATTCAAATTCAAATTCAAATTTAGATTCAAATTCAATTAAAAATCCAGATTTAAATTCAAATTCAAATTCAAATTCAACTTTAGATTCAAATTCAGATTTAAATTCAAATTCAAAATCAAATTCAAATTCAATTAAAAATTCAAATTCAAATTCAAATTCAATTAAAAATCCAAATAAAAATTCAATTAAAAATTCAATTAAAAATTCAATTAAAAATCCAATTAAAAATTCAATTAAAAATTCAAATAAAAATTCAATTAAAAATTCAATTAAAAATTCAATTAAAAATCCAATTAAAAATTCAAATAAAAATTTAATTACTTTCCATAACAAAAAATTTGAACAACAAGAAGAAGACTCATCAAGCAACGAAGACAAAAGTCAAACGGAAAAAGAAATGGATAATTATTTACAAAAACTAATTGAAAAAAACAAAATTTCATTTGAAAAATTTGGGGAAAATTACAAATGGAAAGAAGAAATAAACCAAAAGAATTTACTTGAAGAAACGATTCTACATTTTGTATGCAGAAAGAAAACAACAACAGAAAAGACACTGAAAAAGTTATTAAAGCTAGGCGCAGATCCGAATGCATCCAACAAATATTACTCACTCACACCTCTGCATTTACTCTGCGAACAAACTCCGCTGGATATTTCAAAACTTAGAGTTCTCCTCGAATCAGGCGCTGATCCAAACATGCAAAAAAGAATCTCAAAAGACACAGCATTTCATCTCATTTGTGAGAACTCAACTGTAAATCTAGAGATCATTTCGCTTTTTCTTGCGCATAATGCAACCGTTCAAACATTGAACAAATATAAAGAAACTCCGCTCCACATGGCGTGCGCAAATTCACACATTGATTATTCTTGTGTAAAGTGTCTTGTTGAATCAGGAGCTGATCTGTTCCAAAAAAACAGTGATGAAATGACACCAATTCAAATTGCGTGCAAAAACCCCAAGTTAATGAACAACATTGTGGATCTTCTGATCATTCACGGGAATCAACGCGTGAAGAACATGAAAGATACAAGAACGGATCTTTTGGATCCAGTTGATTTAAATGCGAAACAAAATGAGTGGAGGAAAAATGGGAAATTTCAGGATCAACTCAAAAAATTGATTCTTTATCCGCTTTCCTTTCCCGATTCGCAACGATCCGCACAGAGAAATACACTCCTACATTTTGCTTGCATGAGTTTTGAACTGATTCCCGAAATTGTTCAGTTACTGATCTTTTCCGGTGAGGATCCAAATGCCGTCAACTCATGCGGAAACACGCCATTGCATTGCGCATGTGAGAACATGAACTGCAAGATTTCAGTTCTTGGGATGTTAACAAAAACATATGCAGACATCAACAAGCAGAACGAGTGTGGGAATACAAGTCTCCATTTACTTTGTACGAATGAGAATTGCGATTTGGAAACATTGAAATTTTTTCTCAGCTTAAAACCGGACACAAGCATTACAAACAACCAAGGAAACACGGCACTACATGAAATATGCATGAAATACCACCAGAACATGCGTGTGTTTGGGGTTCTCATAAAGGGTTTGCTAGATCACGGTGCGGATATCAACCAACAAACAAAAACACTGCTTCACACACCTTTGCACATTGCTTGCTTTAGTTCTTCCCATAATCTGATCCAAATTCTTCTTTCCTACGGTCCAAACTTTCTTCTTCTCGACCGTACAAACAGAAAGCCTATTGATTATATTGTCCAAAGCGATGATCTCGGAAACAAAATTTTTATGCAATCACTTTCTTTAAATTTCGCATTGAATTCCCTATTTGTAAACCCTGTTCTTAGTGATTTCGAGTTCCAGTGCAAGGACGGTACCATTCCACTCCATAAATCAATCCTCAAAGCAAGAATAGGAAAACAAAATAATTGTCTTCGCAATCTTATTCGTGTTGGAAGACTCCAAAAAAAAAGTGACATGATTCACTTCCTCAAATTCGTTTATTCGGGTCTTCTATGCGATAAGGAAAACGATAAATACATTGCAAAAGCCCAGATAATTTCCCGCATAGCAAATAAAATTAGATTTCCGAATTGGTGGCTCAAAAGAGGATCAATAAGCCTTAGAAAGGATCTGTCAGAAATGTTTAATGACCAATCTGAAAAGGATTTTTCAATTTTAACTTCAAATCAAAAAATTTTTGCTCATAAAATAATCTTGATTTCCCGTTGTTCTTATTTTAGAAAACTTATTCTAAATCAAGATTCACAAAATGATCCAAATTCAATTTCTGATTTATCGGGAAAATCTTATTTGCAAATTGAAGCCTTTATTCGTTTTTTATATTCAGATAAAATTGATTCAAATTTGTTAAAAGATTTTGAATTAGATGAATTGCAAAAAATATATGGATTTAGTTATTCTGGATTTTAAATATGAATATGAATATTTTTTTTTTAAATTGAATAAGAAATAAATTTTTAACTTTTCCAAAAAACAAAAAACAAAAAACAAAAAACAAATTCATTTTTTCTTTTTCTTTTTCTTTTTCTTTTATAAAAAAATTTTAAAATGAATTTTTCTTTTATTCATTTAATTTTCATCTTTTTATTTTTTCATTTGATTCATTCCCAAGATGACAAAAGACCCTTTATCATTGGAGTATTCACTCAACCAACATCCAGTGGAGATGAATCGTTTGTGCCTTGGTCATACATTAACTTCATCCAAGCCTCAGGAGGACGAGCACTTCCGATTCACTTCAACGCTAGTCATGAAGAAATTCTCGATATTATGAAGAGCATTGACGGGATTCTGTTTACAGGAGGAAGCCAGGACTTCTTCCCCTTTAATTCGACATGGATCGAGGCTGCCAAATTAATTTATAACAACGCTATACAACTCAATGATAATAATCATCCATTTTTACTTTGGGGAACTTGCATGGGATTTGAGCTTCTTCTATGCTTAACAAACAACGATCCAAGCACAATCACCAATGGATTCGATTCCGTCAACGTGAATCTCGAACTGATATTCACGCAATTTGCAAGAGACTCCAATTTATACTCAAAAGTACCTGATACACTATTTTACAACTTGACACGTTTTAATCTCACGTATAACGATCACCATTGGGGAATCACCCCAGATCGCTTCAACTCCTTGTCGAATCTGTATGATTTCTATAACATTTTATCGACCACAAAAGACATCAACGGTCGTTCTTTTGTCAGCTCAATTGAGGCAAAGAAATATCCATTTTTTGGAGTGCAATTTCATCCAGAAGCCGCTTTATCTTTGTTCTGTGATTCTGAGAATTATCCTCATTCTTCAGACGCAAAATTGTTCGCTTATTATCTTTCTGAGTTTATTAACTCTAATCCAAGAAATTCTCATGATATCGATCCTTCTATTCTTTTTGAACTTCAAGGATCCCATTTACTTTGGGATGGAAATATTGATTGCATGTTTGGTGACTATTATTATCAGATTTAATCTTTGAATCCAAATCAAAAACAACGGAAAAACATTTCATTTCATTTTTTTTTTTTTTTTGGAACGAATTTAATAAAACAATCCAAATTTAATTTTGATTTTGATTTTAATTTTCAATTTGAATTTTTTAAAAAAAAAATAATTGTTTCATTTCTTTTTCAATAATTCAATCTCTTTTTGTAATTCAACATTTTTCTTTTTTTCATTCTGTAGTTGTCCAAAAATTTTCCAATATTCTTTTTGATCTTTTTCGTAATCATTAATTTTATGATTTAAATCTTGAATTTCTAACTCATATTTTGTAATTTTCTTTCTTAAAATATCATTGATTGATACAATTGTATTTCTTATTCTTTTTAATTGTGGATTTTCATTTAAAAAGTTTTTTGGATCACTTCCATCTTGGAATGATAATTGATTTATATTCAAATTTTTGGATTTTAAATTGATCATTTGATTTTGAATTTTTGGATTTTCATTTTCTTGCTCATTGATGTTGGAAAATTGAATAGATTTGTTTGCATCCATATTAAGAAATTTTTGATTGAGAGAATCTTTCTGATTTGTATTGTTAACTTGAGATTGATTTCTGATTTTTTTTTGAAGAAGTAAATTTTGTTGTTTTAAATCGGAATTTTCTTTGATCTTTTCTTTAATTTTGAATAAAAGATATTCTGTTTTAAATTCTAATTGAAGTATTTTTGATTCCCTTGTTTTAATTTCCTCCTCAACTTTTTGGGAATTTTTACTATTTTCTTGATTATTATTGCTATTTTTTTCATTTTTATTTTGAGAAGATTTAAATTTTATATTGTGATTAATTAATCGAGGATTTTTCATAATTTTTAAAGTTTTGGGATAAGATTTCTTCAATTCTGTCCCACTTATTTTTTTGATAGTAAGTTTTGGGAAGGTTTTCTTGTTTCCATTTTTATTCAGAATTGAATGTAATTTTCTTGAATTGTTTTTTTGTTGATTTTTGGATTGATTTTGATTTTTTAAAGAAGAATTAATTGTTGTGATACTTCTTCTATTTTTTTTGGATTTTGAATCTGATTCCTTTTTAAAATTTGATTGATATTTTTTATCTAATTTTGTTTTATTTTGAAATTTATTTTGAATTATTAACGGTTTTAATCTAAATTTATTTTTATTCATTTTTAAAATAAAAAATAAAAAAATAAAAAATGATTTTTTTTTCAAAATTTAATTTTTCATTTTTTTTCTCTTTTTTTTTTTTAAAATTAATAATAAAATGATTCCAAAAAAATTAGAAAGAAAATTTGCATTAAAAAAAGATTTTCGATTGTTTGATTTTATTACTGAAAATCCTGAATATTTTCAAAATCAAATATTTGATTTAAGTGAAGATTTTGTTGTTATTTATGATAAATTTCCAAAAGCAAATTATCATTTTTTAATTTTACCAAGAAAACAAAAAGTTGATTCAGTTTGGAATTTAACAAAAGAACATCTTCCATTGCTTGAAAAAATGGATAAAAAAAGTGGAGAAATAATTGAAAAGATTTTAGAAAATTCAAAAAATTCAAAAAATTCAAAAATTAATTCAGAAAATGATTTAAAAATTAATTCAGAAAATGATTTAAAAATTAATTCAGAAAATGATTTAAAAATTAATTCAAAAATTGATTCAGAAAATGATTTAAAAATTGATTCAAAAATTAATTCAGAAAATGATTTAGAAAATAATTCAAAAAATGATTTAAAAATTGATTCAAAAAATGATTTAAAAATTAATTCAGAAATTGATTTAAAAATTGATTCAGAAATTGATTTAAAAATTAATTCAAAAATTGATTCAGAAAATGATTTAAAAATTGATTCAAAAAATAATTTAGAAATTAATTCAAAAATTGATTCAGAAAATGATTCAGAAAATGATTTAAAAATTGATTCAAAAATTAATTCAAAAAATGATTTAAAAATTGATTTAAAAATTGATTCAGAAAATAATTCAAAAAATGATTTAAAAAATGATTCAGAAAATGATTTAAAAAATAATTTAAAAAATGATTTAGAAAATGATTTAAAAATCAATTCAAAAAATTTAAAAAATTCAAAAAATGAATTAAAAATTAATTCAGAAATTGATTTAAAAAATGATTCAGAAAATGATTTAAAAAATGATTTAGAAAATGATTTAAAAAATAATTCAAAAAATAATTTAGAAAATGATTCAGAAAATAATTCAAAAAATGATTTAGAAAATGATTTAAAAAATGATTCAGAAAATGATTTAAAAATTAATTCAAAAATTGATTTAAAAAATTCAAAAAATTCAAAAAATGAACTTTTTAATCTTAATAAAAACAGTTTTAAAATTGGATTTCATTCTATTCCTTCAGTTCCTTTATTACATTTACATATTTTATCTAAAGATCTACAAGGAAGAGGATTAAGAAAGATTAGACATTGGAATTCTTTTACAACTCCTTTTTTAATTTCAATCCCAAATGTTATTGAGATAATTCAAAAAAATGAAAAATTTGTTGCAGATGGTAATCAATTTGAAAATTATTTAAAAACACCTTTGCAATGTCCTGGTTGTAAAAGCTTTTTTAACAAAATTCCTGAAATTAAATCTCATATTTTAAATTGTGATAAATTTAAATTATTATAATAGAATAAAATATTTTCATAAATTTAATTCCAAAAACTCAAATCATTAAAAAAATAGAAAAAATCTTTTTTGATTTTGAATTTTAATTTTAATTTTAATTTTAATTTTAATTTTGATTTTAATTTTAATTTTAATTTTAATTTTAATTTTAATTTTAATTTTAATTTTAATTTTAATTTTAATTTGAATTTTAATTTTTTTTGATTTTAATTTTAATTTTAATTTTAAATTTAATTTTAATTTTAATTTTAATTTTAATTTTGAATTTGATTTAGATTTGAATTTAGATTTTAATTTTAATTTGAATTTTAATTTTAATTTTGATTTTAATTTTAATTTTAATTTTAATTTTAATTTTAATTTTTAATTTTAATTTTAATTTTAATTTTAATTTTAATTTTAATTTTAATTTTGATTTTAATTTTAATTTTAAATTTAATTTTATTTTAATTTTAATTTTAATTTTAATTTTAATTTTAATTTTAATTTTAAATTTTAATATTAATTTTAGTTTTGATTTTAATTTTAATTTTAATTTTAATTTTAATTTTGATTTTAATTTTGATTTTAATTTTGATTTTAATTTTGATTATTAAATTTCTTGAATAATAAATCAAATAAATTTGGATTTGTTTGATTTAATTGAAAATAATCAATTGCCCTTTCTAACTCGTCAATCATCTCTTGTGTAATTTGAATTCCTTCTTTAATTTGATTTGAATAAATCCAATATTCAAATATCTCAAATGATTCATTACTCAATTCACTATAATCTGTAACTTTATTTGAAGTATCATTTGTAACAGATAAAAACATTCCTCGATATAAATCACTTCTCATTATTAATATTAATTTAGGGAATTTATATTGTTTTTCTTTTCTTTCAATAATAAAATCTTTTTCTTTTTCATTTAAATAAATTCTTTTCATTGTTTCTTCAATTTTTTCATTTGAATTTATAATTTCTTTAATTTCAGAATATAATTTTGGATTAACTTTAGAATTGTTTGAATAAATCATTTCAAATATTTGATTTGATTCTTTAATTGATTTGTTTGAAATAATTTTTTGAAGTTTTTTAATTTGATTCTTTTTTAATCTGTATTCCAATATTAATTTATGAGCTTCAATTATTTCTCCATTTTCTGTTTTAAATGAAACGTTACAAAATTCTTTTCTTCTAAATAGTTTTATCAAATCTTCTTCAAGATTGGAAAAAGAAGGAGGATAATAATAAAGAAATGATTTCTGAGAACCACAATGAAGATGATAATTGTAAATTTCTTCATTAAATTTTAATTTAGGAAGTTCAATTTGAATCGGAATTAATTGATTATTTGTATCTCCATTTCCTAATTCACCATCACCATTTCTTCCAAATCCAATTAATTTACCTTTGTAGGTTAAAATCAAATTTTGATCATTTCCAACAGAAAACTTAAGAATATTATCATTTTCGAATAAAGATGATTTGATTTCAGTAAATTCATAAGTATCTTCTTCTTTGCCAAGTCCATTAAATAGATGAAGTCCACATGAATAAAGTTTTCTTTTGCGATTTTCATCTTCAATCAACATTATTGAATATCGGTATGCACATTGAATATCAATTATTTTGCCTTTTGGAATATTTTGGATTTTGGTTAATTTTTGGATACTTTTTTCTTTTCTTGATTCTCCTAATCCAAGTTGACCATATTCACTGTAACCACATCCAAATAATTCTTGATTTGAATCTAAAAGAAAAACATGAGCTGAAGTAATTCCTGAAAATATTTTAGAAACATTTTTCATCATTAAAATTGGTTTTTCTGTTTTTTTAAGTATTCCAGAATCAGCACTAAGTTGACCATAATAATTATCACCAACTCCATAAACATTATGATTTGAAGTTAATAAGTAAATTGAATTATATCCAGAAACAACATCTTGAATTACTCTATCATTTGTATCTTCAATTAATGATGAAATATTGATCAATTCTTCTGGATCTTGTGGAAATATTTGATATCCTTTCCCAAATAAATTTCCTTCTTTTGTTAAAATACCTGCATTTTGAGCACCAACAACTACTTTTTGAATATTTTCAATTTGGATTTTTTCAGGATAATCTGCATATATTCCATATTCAAATGCTTCTCCGTTTTCAAAAAGAAAAGTTGTTAAATAACCTGATTGAACTTGTTTGATTTGTTTTCCATTTAATGAATATGGAAATTTAAATTGAATTGGTTGTGTTATTGTTTGTGGTTGATCTTGGAAAAAAAATGGTTGATGATTTGAACCAAAAAATAAACAATCATTCATTTTCTGAAAAGAAAAAAATGAAAAAAATGAAAAATTAAAAAAAATTTTTTTTTCTTTTTAATTTAATCTTAATTTTTAATTTGGAACTTTTAATTTTGATTTTAATTTTAATTTTAATTTTTAATTTAATTGATTTTAATTTTAATTTTAATTTTAATTTTAATTTTAATTTTGATTTTAATTTTAATTTTAATTTTAATTTTAATTTTAATTTTAATTTTAATTTTAATTTTAATTTTAATTTTAATTTTAATTTTAATTTTAATTTTAATTTTAATTTGAATTTGAATTTGGTTTTATTTTAATTTTGATTTTGATTTTAATTTTAATTTTAAATTTAATTTTAATTTTAATTTTAAATTTAATTTTAATTTTAATTTTAATTTTAATTTTAATTTGAATTTGAATTTGGTTTTATTTTAATTTTGATTTTGATTTTAATTTTAATTTTAATTTTAATTTTAATTTTAATTTTTATTATTAAATTTGTTGATTAATAAATCAAATAAATTTGGATTTGTTTGATTTAATTGAAAATAATCAATTCCTCTTTCAAATTCATTAATTATTTCTTGTGTAATTTGAATTCCTTCTTTAATTTGATTTGAATAAATCCAATATTCAAATATTTGAAATGATTTATTACTTAATTCACTATAATCTGTAACTTTATTTGAAGTATCATTTGTTACAGATAAAAACATTCCTCGATATAATTCACTTCTCATTATTAATATTAATTTTGGGAATTTATATTGTTTTTCTTTTCTTTCAATTATAAAATCTTTTTCATTTTCATTTTCATTTTCATTTAAATAAATTCTTTTCATTGTTTCTTCAATTTTTTCATTTGAATTTATAATTTCTTTAATTTCTGAATATAATTTTGGATTTATTTTGGAATTGTTTGAATAAATCATTTCAAATATTTGATTTGATTCTTTAATTGATTTATTTGAAATAATTTCTTGAAGTTTTTCAATTTGATTTTGATTTTGATTTTTTAATCTATATTTCAATATTAATTTATGAGCTTCAATTATTTCTCCATTTTTGGTTTTAAATGAAATATCACAAAATTCTTTTCTTCTAAATAATTTTATCAAATCTTCTTCAAGATTGGAAAAAGAAGGATAATAATAAATAAATGATTTAAGATATCCACAGTGAAAATGATAATTGGAAATATTTTCATTAAATTTTAATTTAGGAAGTTCAATTTGAATTGGAATTAATTGATTTTGTGTATTTCCATTTCCTAATTGGCCATGAGAATTATCTCCAAATCCAATTAATTTTGAATTAGAAGTTAAAATCAAAGTATGCATATTTCCAACAGAAAAATCAAGAATATTATCATTTTCAAATAAAGATGATTTGATTTCAGTAAATTCATAAGTATTTTCATATTTGCCAAGTCCATTATATTCCCATTCTCCACATGAATAAAGTTTTCTTTTGCGATTTTCATCTTCAATCAACATTATTGAATAAGAATATCCACATTGAATATCAATTATTTTACCTTTTGGAATATTTTGGATTTTGGTTAATTTTTGGATATCTTTTTCTTCTATTATTGATTCTCCTAATCCAAGTTGACCATATTCACTGTAACCGCATCCAAATAATTCTTGATTTGAATTTAAAAGAAAAACATGAGCTGAAGAATTTCCTGAAAATATTTTAGAAACATTTTTCATCATTAAAATTGGTTTTTCTGTTTTTTTAAGTGTTTTAGAATCAAAACCAAGTTGACCATATGAATTATCACCAATTCCATAAACATTTTGATTTGAAGTTAATAAGTAAATTGAATAAGATCCAGAAATTACATCTTGAATTATTCTATCATTTGTATCTTCAATTAATGATGAAATATTGATCAATTCTTTTGGATTTTGTGGAAAGATTTGATATCCTTTTGCAAATAAATTTCCTTCTTTTGTTAAAATACCTGCATTTTGAGCACCAACAATTACTTTTTGAATATTTTCAATTTGGATTTCTTCAGGATAATTTGCATATATTCCATATTCAAATGCTTCTCCGTTTTCAAAAAGGAAAATTGTTAAATAACTTGATTGAACTTGTTTGATTTGTTTTTCATTTAATGAATATGGAAATTTAAATTGAATTGGTTTTGTTATTTTTTGTGGTTGAGTTCTGAAAAATTTTAGTTGATGATTTGAACCAAAAAATAAACAATCATTCATTTTTTAAAAAGAAAAAAATGAAAAAAATGAAAAATTAAAAAAAATTTTTTTTTATTTTTCAAAATATAAAATCAAAAACAATTATAAATAAAATTAAATGGCAAGTGTTGGAATATTTTGGGATATGGATTCATGCGAACCAGAACAAAGTCATCATCTGAATGATTTAATAATAAGTTTAAAATATTTTAGTCAAAATTATGGAAAATTAAAACAAATATACATTTCATCAACAAAAATAACGGAAAAACAGAAAAATTTAATTGAAGAAATTCATTATTTAACTTTATTAGCAAATCATTTTGAATTAATGATTGAATTGTATGGATTTGTTTTGGAAACAAAAGGAAGAGCTGATGTTTCAACACCATTTCCTCCTTTGATTCCCATCAAAATCATTATGATTACTTCTAGAATTGAGTTTGCAAAATCTCTTTTTTATTTAAGAGGAATCGGTTGTTCGATTTCTTTGATGTGCTCTATTCATTCTCCTATTGTTCTTAAAACTTCTGTTACTGAAAACCAAATTTTTCAATGGCCTCCTTCTTTTTCTCAAATTCAGACTTTTAATTTTAAAGATTCTGTTTCTGATTTAATTCATCATAACCCCTTTTGTTATCATCTTCTAGATTTTAATTTTAATTTAATTCAAAATGAAAATCAAATTGAAAATCAAAATCAAAATCAAGTTGAAATTGAAAATCAAAATGAAAATCAAATTGAAAATCAAAATGAAAATCAAATTGAAAATAATCAAATTGAAAATCAAATTGAAAATGGAATTGAAATTGAAAATGGAATTGAAAATCAAAATGAAAATGAAAATGAAAATCAAATTCAAAATGAAAATCAAATTCAAATCCAAAATCAAAATAAAAACCAAAACCAAAATCAAAATGAAAATAAAATTCAAAATCAAATTCAAAATCAAAATCAAAATCAAAATGAAAATCAAAATCAAAAAATCAAAATGAAAATGAAAATCAAAATCAAATTCAAAATGAAAATAAAATTCAAAATCAAAATCAAAATCAAAATCAAAATGAAAATCAAATTCAAAATAATCAAAATCAAAATCAAAATCAAATTCAAAATCAAAATCAAAATCAAATTGAAAATCAAAATGAAAATGGAATTGAAATTGAAAATGAAAATGGAATTGAAATTGAAAATGAAAATGGAATTGAAATTGAAAATGAAAATGGAATTGAAATTGAAAATCAAATTGAAAACCAAAATCAAAATCAAAATCAAAATCAAAATCAAAATCAAAATCAAAATCAAAATCAAAATCAAAATCAAATTAAAAACCAAAATCAAAATCAAAATCAAATTAAAAACCAAAATCAAAATCAAAATCAAAATCAAAATCAAAATCAAAATCAAAATCAAAATCAAAATCAAAATCAAAATCAAAATCAAAATCAAAATCAAAATCAAAATCAAAATAATCAAAATCAAAATCAAAATCAAAATCAAATTGAAAATCAAATTCAAAATCAAATTCAAAATGAAAATGGAATTGAAATTGAAAATCAAAATAATCAAAATCAAAATCAAAATCAAAACCAAAATCAAAATGAAAATAAAAATCAAAATCAAAATCAAAATCAAATTCAAATTCAAAATGAAATTGAAAATAAAAATCAAATTGAAATTGGAAATCAAATTGAAAATCAAAATGAAAATCAAAATCAAAATCAAATTGAAAATGAAAATGAAAATCAAAATCAAAATCAAAATCAAAATAAAAATGAAAATCAAAATCAAAATCAAAATCAAAATCAAAATCAAAATCAAAATCAAAATCAAAATCAAAATGAAAATCAAAAATCAAAATCAAAATCAAAATGAAAATCAAAATCAAAATCAAAATCAAAATAAAAATCAAATCCAAAATCAAAATGAAAATCAAATTCAAAATCAAAATCAAAATGAAAATCAAATCCAAAATCAAAATCAAAATAAAAATAAAAACAAAAATCAAATCCAAAATCAAAATCAAATTGAAAATAATCAAAATCAAAATCAAAATCAAAATAAAAATCAAAATCAAAATAAAAATCAAAATCAAATCCAAAATCAAATTCAAATTCAAAATCAACATAAAAACAAACATAAAAGGAAACATGAAAAAGAAAAAGAAAAACAAGAAAAATCACATAAAGATAAAGATAAACATGATTCTAAACATACACATTCATATTCTCATTCACATTCACATTCACATTCTCATTCAAATTCACATTCATATTCAAATAATCATCACAAAAATGGAGAAGAAGTTCAACCACTTAAAAAACTAAAAACAAATTCAAAAAATAATTCAAAAAACAATTCAAAAATCAATTCAAAAATTGATTCAAAAACAAATTTAAAAATTGATTCAAAAAACAATTTAAAAGATAATTTAAAAGATAATTTAAAAGCAAATTCAAAAAACAATCCAAAAATCAATTCAAAAATTAATTCAAAAATCAATTCAAAAAATAATTCAAAAATTGATTCAAAAATTGATTCAAAAATTGATTCAAAAACAAATTCAAAAATTGATTTAAAAAATAATTCAAAAATTGATTTAAAAATTAATTCAAAAACGATTGTAACACATTTGATTTCAGATCAAGATTTTAAACCACTTATTCAACTTCTTCTTAATTCCAAAAATTTTGAATCAGATTTTTCAAGAATTGGACAAATAATTAAATCTAAAAATCGAAGAAAAAGATTTGTTTCCAAATATGTTGAAAATGCTCGAAAAAATAAAATTGTATTTGTTGATAAAAAGACTCAAAAAGTTCAATTAAACCCAAAATATAAATTATAAAAAAAAAATTCAATTTTCCTTTTTTTTTTAGAAAGAAAATGAAGAAGAATTTCCAAAAAAAAAAAATTTGAAATATTATTTTGTTTTTCTTTTCAAAATTTAATCTGTATCTTCTTTTTCAACTTCATCTTTTTTGATTAATTCTTCATTTTGTTCTTGATTTTTTTCCTTTTTTAATTTACTAAATTGAATAACTTCTTTTTCAGAAGTTAAATTTCCTAATTGTTGACCTTTTCCTTTGAAATATTGATCTTGATTTTGATTTTGATTTTGATTTTGATTTTGATTTTGATTTTGATTTTGAATTTGAATTTGGTTATTTTGAATTTGATTTTGATTTTGATTTTGAAAAAGATGAGGAAGAAGTTCATTTTCAAAAAGAGTTGCTGAACCTCCAGGAATATAACTTCTCATTTTTTTTAACCAACTAAAAACTTTCCATGATTCAATTTTAAGGACTGTTTGTTCTTTAAAGAATAAAAAGTTCATAAAACCAAGAACATCTATCAAAAATTATTTTGTTTTGAAATTTTCATGTTTTGGAAAATTTTTTAAATATTTTTTTTTTAATTTCCATGTTTTTGGAAATATTTTAGAATTTACATAAATAACCAACTAAAATTCCAGCCAAATGACCAACAAAAGATACTTTGGACATTAAAAGTTGCAAGAGAATCAACAAAACCCAAGGATAATATTTTGCTGGAACATTAAATAATCCAAAAATATTATAATAATCTTGATTTGATAATTTTGTTTGAATAACTATCAATCCAAAAATAACACCAGAAAATCCAACAACACAAGAAAAATAAGGATCACTATATCCTGTATATCTCAAAAGAGTTGCCACGAAAATGTAAATAATGCTTGAAATAATAATGAATAAAATTGTTAAAAAGAACATATTAATTGTTCCTATTATTCTTTCAAGAGATGAACCAATTGGAATATAAGTGAATAGATTAAAGAAAATATGAAGAAATCCTAAATGAAGAAATGGTGAAGTCAAAATTCGATAAACTATTTTATAATTTTATAAATAAATTTTAATAAATAATTTTATATTTAATTTTATAAATAATTTTATAAATAATTTTATATTTAATTTTATAAATAATTTAATATTTAATTTTATAATTAATTTTATATTTAATTTTATAAATAATTTTATAAATAATTTTATAAATAATTTTATAAATAATTTTATAAATAATTTTATAAATAATTTTATAAATAATTTTATAAATAATTTAATATTTAATTTTATAAATAATTTTATAAATAATTTTATAAATAATTTAATAATAAATTTTATATTTAATTTTTATATTTAATTTTATATTTAATTTTATAAATAATTTTATAAATAATTTTATAATTAATTTTATAATTAATTTTATATAAAATTTAATAAATAATTTTATATTTAATTTTATATTTTATTTTATAATTAATTTTATAAATAATTTTATATTTAATTTTATAAATAATTTTATAATTAATTTTATAAATAATTTTATAAATTAATTTTATAATTAATTTTATAATTAATTTTATAAATAATTTAATAAATAATTTTATAATTAATTTTATAAATATTTAATTTTATAAATAATTTAATATTTAATTTTATAAATAATTTTATAAATAATTTTATTAATAATTTAATTTTATAAATAATTTTAATTAATAATTTTATTAATAATTTTATAAATAATTTTATAAATAATTTTATAATTAATTTTATAAATAATTTTATAATTAATTTTATAAATAATTTTATATTTAATTTTATAAATTAATTTTATAATTAATTTTATATTAATTTTATAATTAATTTTATAAATAATTTATATTTAATTTTTATAAATAATTTTATATTTAATTTTATAAATAATTTAATTAATAATTTTATAATAATATTAAATAATTTTATAAATAATTTTATAAATAATTTTATAAATAATTTTATAAATAATTTTTTTATAAATTAATTTTATAAATAATTTTATAATAAATTTTATAAATAATTTTATAAATAATTTAATAAATAATTTTATAATAAATTTAATAATTTAATAATTTTATATTTAATTTTATATTTAATTTTATATTTAATTTTATAAATAATTTTATAAATAATTTTATAAATAATTTTTATAATTAATTTTATAAATAATTTAATAAATAATTTTATATATAATTTTATAATTAATTTTATAATTAATTTTATAAATAATTTAATAAATAATTTTATAATAATTTAATAATTAATTTTTATATTTAATTTAATAAATAATTTTATAAATAATTTTATAAATAATTTTTATAAATAATTTTATAATTAATTTTATATTTTAATTTTATAAATAATTTTTTAAATAATTTTATATAATTTTATTTAATTTAATAAATAATTTTATAATAAATTTTATATTTAATTTTATAATTAATTTTATAATTAATTTTATAAATAATTTTATAATTAATTTTATAAATAATTTTATAATTAATTTTATAAATAATTTTATAATTAATTTTATAAATAATTTAATAAATAATTTTATAATAAATTTTATAAATAATTTTATAATTAATTTTATAATTAATTTTATAAATAATTTTATAATTAATTTTATAAATAATTTTATAATTAATTTTATAAATAATTTTATAATTAATTTTATAAATAATTTTATAATTAATTTTATATTTAATTTTATAATTAATTTTATATTTAATTTTATAAATAATTTTATTAATAATTTAATAATTAATTTTATAAATAATTTAATAAATAATTTAATATATAATTTTATATTTCTTACATCGAAGAGGTTTTGATAATATTAAAGAACAATTAAAACAATACTTTGATGTTAAAGGAGTTCCTAAAAGTTCATAAATATAAATTGAAGTACAAATCAATGAAATAAGTCTAACACAAATTGGGATTTGAAAAAAAAAATCTTTAATTCTAGTTGATAAAGAAGGTTGAGAAGACATAAAGAAAAATAAATGAAAAAAAATGAAAAAAAATGAAAAATAAAAAGCAAAAAAAAATTTTTAAAAAATTTTCAATTTTAATTTTTCATTTTTTTACTCTTTCTTTTTAAATAGAAAAATCCAAAAAAAATAAAATCAAAATAAAATAAATCAAAATAACATAAAAAAACAATGGAAGAATTTGAAAAAAGTCTTGGAATTTGGTTAACTCCAGAAAAAAAGCTTGATAATCAAACAATTCTTCGTTATCATCAAGGAAGACATCAATTTCATGGTTTTACTGCTGTTTTTGACCAAAATTCAATTCCTTTTCAAATGGAATGTTATTATCTTGGTTGGAAAATTGGTAGAAAATTCAAAATCAAATATTAAAATTAAAATTAAAATTAAAAATTAAAATTAAAATTAAAATCAAAAATTAAAATCAAAATTAAAATTAAAATTAAAATTAAAATTAAAATTAAAATTAAAATTAAAATTAAAATTAAAATTAAAAATTAAAATTAAAATTAAAATTAAAATTAAAATTAAAATTAAAATTAAAATTAAAAATTAAAATTAAAATTAAAATTAAAATTAAAATTAAAATTAAAATTAAAATTAAAATTGAAATTAAAATTAAAATTAAAATTAAAATTAAAATTTAAAAATTAAAATTAAAACTAATTATATTTTTTATAAATAATAAGCTACTGTGGGTTCTTTTACAGGCCATTTAATTCCTGAAGAAGTTTGATTTTTCTTCTTTTAATTAATCAAAATTTCAATTTACAAACAACAATTATCTTTTATTAAAAAAAAAATTTTTTAGAAACCAACAGAAAGATTAATTCGTTTAAATGGTTATTTAAAAAAAGAAAGTTCAAGAAGAAAATTTTCTTCCAAAAAATGGTTTGAATTAGATAATTATCAAATTTTAACTGGAAATGGTCCAAATACACCTCTTAATGAATTTATTAAATTTAATGAAGTAAAAAAAGCAAAAAAGCAAAAAAAATTTTTCTTTTAATTAAAAAAATTAATTCGAAAAAAAAAATCAATAATTTTTTCTTCTTTTAGAAAATGTCAATTAATAAAATTCATGATAAAAATATAATTCAAATAATTAATGGATCTGAAAAAATTTCACTTCAAGCTGAATCACAATCTGATTTTGAAACTTGGTCAAATGCAATAACAAAAGTACTTGAATTAAGGAAATTAGTATCAATTAATCTTCCTAAAAAGTATCAAAAGTATAATTGAAAAAATATAAATCCAAAAAATATAAAATCAAAAAATTTAAATTCAAAAAATTTAAATCCAAAAAATATAAATCCAAAAAATATAAAATCCAAAAATTTAAAATCAAAAAATATAAATTCAAAAATTTAAATCCAAAAAATATAAATTCGAAAAAAAAGATCATTTTGGATCCCAATAATACAAATATCGAAAGACATATAATTCAGCAAATATCACAACAACTTCTTACAAAAAAAAATATTCATCATTTTCAAACACCAGAAAGCAATGGATTATTTTTATATTTTCTTGAATCTAAAAAAGAAAACTTATTACTTGAATTACTAAAACTTCATTATGATTTCAATTTAACAAATGAACTCATAAAAATCAATGAAGAAAAATACATTGAATTGTATAAAAAATGGAATAATCAAGAATTAATGCTTTTTTTTCTTGATAATTTAAATTCGGAAAATTTTTCACTCAAATTTGAGGTTTTGGAAGAATGGTATGATAGCTTCTCTTTAAATCAAAATGAAAAAGAATCAGACGAAAATATAACCCAAGAAAAAAAAGCACTTCCGTTATTTATTCAAGAGTTGATATCAAAAGATATTCGCATTTTGAAATACCATGAAGCAAAACAATTCACAAAAGAAAATCGCAATTTGATTTCTTTGATTTCTGAACTTGAATCACAAATTCAAGGAGACAATCAAATTTATTTTGATAAATTGAAGCCAATTATTACCATTTCTAAAAATCTTGATATTGCTTTAAATTATGCCAATTCAATTATGCTTAAGGATCAAATAAAAATTGAAGAACTTAATAATTCACTTTCAAATATTGAAAAAAAAGAAAAAAATTCAAATCAAAAAAATTCAAATCAAAAAAATTCAATTGATAAAGAAATTTTAGAAGCTCAAAATTTAATAGCAAAAATCAAAAAAGAAATTGAAGAAAAAAACCAAATTATTCAAAAATTAACTCAAAATCAAAATCAAAATCAAAATCAAAATCAAAATCAAAATCAAAAATTAAATCAAAATCAAAATCAAAATCAATCAAAAAAAATTCCAGAATTACAAAAAGAATTACAAACAATTAAATCGGAAATTTTGAGAATGAAGATTCAAAGAGATGAAAATGGTTTAGATTCAAGAAAAAAAATTCAAGAATTAAAATCAAAAATTCATTTAAAAGAAGCTGAATTGATGAAAATTAGAAAAGAAATTCAAGTTACTGAACAATTAAAGAATAAAGTAATTGACCAAATTACAAAAGAAAAGGTTCAATCTTCTTCTTTACTCAAAAACACTGTTAAAAATTGTGAAAAAGTTACTCAGGAAATTACTCAATTAGAAAAAGAAATTCGAAAAACTGAATTGGAATTTCAAACTGAAAAAAATCGAGGAAAAAGATTTAATGAAAATTTAACACAATTAAAAAATGAAATTCAAGAAAATAATCAACAAAAATGAAATTGAAGTAATTTTTTCTTTTAATTTTTTTCTTTTTTTTCTTTTTTTTCTTTTTCTTTTACATTCTTAATCTTTTTTTTTTTAAAATTAAAAAACCAAAAAAAAAAAATTAATTTTCTTTTCTTCTTTTTAATTTTTTAAAATTAAAATTTTTTTCCACGTTTAAATTCTTTTTTTTTTTTTAATAATTAAATTAAAAAAATTTTTTTTTTTATTTTTTTTCTTGTCTAACAAAAAAAAAAGTTGATAAACCAATTTTCTTTTTTTTTTTTTAAAATTACACCCTTTTAGTTATTGGTATTCTTTTCTCTTTTATTTTATTTTGTTCTTTATTCTTAAATTTAAATATTTTTTTGAAAAATCCAATCAGCAATTTTATTTAAATTTTTATTTAAATTTTTATTTGAATTTTTAAATTTTTGCTTTTATTTTGATTTATTCAATTTTAATTTAAAATTTGATTTTAATTAATTTTCTTATTTAGATCACATTTCCCATTTAATCAAATCTAAATCTAAATCTAAAATAAAATTTCAATTAAAATTTCAATTAAAATTTCAATTAAAATAATTTACGACATTCAAATAACCAAAATATCTAAATAATATCTAAATAATATCTAAATAATATTTAAATAATATTTAAATATCTAAATATCTAAATAATATCTAAATATCTAAATAATATCTAAATATCTAAATAATATCTAAATAATATTTAAATATCTAAATAATATCTAAATATCTAAATATCTAAATATCTAAATATCTAAATATTCTAAATAATATCTAAATATCTAAATAATATCTAAATAATATCTAAATATCTAAATATTTTAAATATCTAAATTTTAAATAATATCTAAAATATCTAAAATATCTAAATAAATAAATATCTAAATATCTAAATAATAAAATATTCAAATATCTCTAAATATCTAAATATCTAAATAATATCTAAATATCTAAATATCTAAAAAAATATCTAAAATATCTAAATAAATAATATCTAAATAAATATTTAAATATCTAAATAATATCTAAATAATATCTAAATATATCAAAAATATCTAAATATCTAAATATTTAAATAAATATCTAAAATATCTAAAATTCAAATATCTAAATATCTAAATATCTAAATAATATCTAAATAATATCTAAATAATATCTAAAATATCTAAATAATATTTAAATATCTAAATATCTAAATATCTAAATATCTAAATATCTAAATATCTAAATATCTAAATAATATCTAAATATCTAAAAATATCTAAATATTTAAAAAAATATCTAAATATCTAAATAAATATCTAAATATGTCATTCAAATAATATCTATATCTAAAATATCTAAATAATATTCTAAATATTCAAATATCTATCTAAATTCAAATATTATCTAAATAATAAATATCTAAATAATATTTAAATATCTAAATAATATCTAAATAATATCTAAATAATATTTAAATATCTAAAATAATATCTAAATAATATTTAAATATCTAAAATATCTAAATATCTAAATAATATCTAAATATCTAAATATCTAAATAATATCTAAATATCTAAATATCTAAATAATATCTAAATAATATCTAAATAATATCTAAATATCTAAATATCTAAATAATAAATATCTAAATATCTAAATAATATCTAAATAATATCTAAATATCTAAATATCTAAATAATTATTTCATTTCTAAAATATCTAAATATCTCAAATGTCTAAATATCTCAAATATCTAAAATAATATCTTAAATAATATCTAAATATCTAAATAATATCTAAATATCTAAATAATATCTAAAATATCTAAATAATATCTAAATATCTAAATATCTAAATAATATCTAAATATCTAAATATCTAAATAATATCTAAAATATCTAAATAATATTTAAAATATTTTGAAATAATATCTAAATAAATATCTAAATAATATTTAATAATATTTGAAATATCTAAAATTTAAATATATCTAAAAATAATATCTAAAATATCTAAAAACATAAAATATCTGAAAATATCTAAAATAATATCAAAAATAATATCTAAATAATATCTAAATATCTAAATAATATTCAAATATATCTAAATAATATCTAAATAATATCTAAATATCTAAATAATATCTAAATAATATCTAAATAATATCTAAATAATATCTAAAATATCTAAAATAATATCTAAAAATATCTAAATAATATCTAAATATCTAAATAATATCTAAATATCTAAATAATATCTAAATAATATCTAAATATCTAAATAATATCTAAATATCTAAATAATATCTAAATATCTAAATAATATCTAAATATCTAAATAATATCTAAATAATATTTAAATATCTAAATAATATCTAAATATCTAAATATCTAAATATCTAAATATCTAAATATCTAAATAATATCTAAATAATATTTAAATATCTAAATATCTAAATAATATCTAAATAATATCTAAATAATATCTAAATATCTAAATATCTTAAATTTAATAAATATTTTTGGAAAATATAAAGAAATCTAGTTAGTATGAACGTTCTTTTAACAATTAAAGTTGTATCTTTGTTTATAATCTTTGCACTTGCAATGATTGGAGGACTTTTTCCTTATGCAATTTCAAAGTCTTCAAATTTAACAATGCAATGTGGAGAAGCATTAGCTGGTTTGATTTAATATTGATTTAAAAATTATTTAATATTGATTTAATATTGATTTAATATTGATTTAAAATTTATTTAATATTGATTTAAAATTGATTTAAAATTGATTTAATATTGATTTAAAATTGATTTAATATTGATTTAATATTGATTTAAAATTTATTTAAAATTTATTTAATATTGATTTAAAATTTATTTAATATTGATTTAATATTGATTTAAAATTGATTTAAAATTGATTTAAAATTGATTTAATATTGATTTAAAATTGATATAAAATTGATTTAAAATTGATTTAATATTGATTTAATATTGATTTAAAATTGATTTAATATTGATTTAAAATTGATTTAAAATTGATTTAATATTGATTTAAAATTGATTTAAAATTGATTTAATATTGATTTAAAATTGATTTAATATTGATATAAAATTGATATAATATTGATTTAATATTGATTTAATATTGATTTAATATTGATTTAAAATTGATTTAAAATTATTTAAAATTGATTAAATATTGATATAAAATTGATTTAAAATTGATTTAATATTGATTTAAAATTTATTTAATATTGATTTAATATTGATATAAAATTGATTTAAAATTGATTTAATATTGATTTAATATTGATTTAAAATTGATATAATATTGATTTAAAATTGATTTAATATTGATTTAATATTGATTTAAAATTGATTTAATATTGATATAAAATTGATTTAAAATTGATTTAATATTGATTTAATATTGATTTAAAATTGATTTAATATTGATTTAATATTGATTTAAAATTGATTTAATATTGATTTAATATTGATTTAAAATTGATATAAAATTGATTTAATATTGATTTAAAATTGATTTAATATTGATTTAAAATTGATTTAAATTCAATTCGAAATTTTTATTTGATATAAAAGCTGGTGTTTTTATTGGAGGAGCTTTAATTCATATGTTAAATGATGCTACTGAACAACTTTATCATAAAGGATATAGTTATCCTCTTGCTCCATTATTTTGTAGTATTGGATTTTTATTAACATTATTACTTGAAAATGTTGTTGGACCAGCTTTAAAAAGAAGATCAGAAAGAAAAAGAGATCAAAAATTACTTGAAGAAAAAAGTAATGGAGAAAAAGAAGTTTTAATCAAAGGTAATTAAAAATAAAAATAAAAATAAAAATAAAAATAAAATTGAGAACAAAAAATTTTTTCTTTTAAATTAAAACAAATCAAAAGATCCAAAATTGGATGAGAATTTTGAAGATCAAGAAGCAGAATTATCACTTGATTCTGATGACAAAGATCAAAAAGAAGAAAAGGATCAAAAAGAAGAAAAAGAAACAGATGAAACAATCAAGATTCTACAAACATCAATCAATAGTGAAACAACAGAAAAACAATCACATTCACATGCACATGGATTTTCACATCATGATCACTCACATCCACACGATGAAGATGATCACACACAAGAACATTTACAAGAAGAATCACATTCACATTCACATTCACATTCACATCCACATTCACATCCACATAGTCATGGAGATGGACATACTCATGATCATTCACATATGAAAGAAACACTTGAAATCATTGAAGAAGGAACTTTCACTGCAAAAATGATTGCAATGATTCTTGCACTTACTCTTAGTTTCCATGCATTTCTTGAAGGTTTAGCTGTTGGAATTTCACAAGATACTGGAGAAGCACTTGCAATATCAATTGCAATTATTGCTCATAAAGCGATTGAAGGATTTGCAATTGGAATTAGTCTTTTTAGAGCTTATCGAAAAAGTAAATTCTTGGTTGTTCTTTATGTTTTCATTTTTAGTTTAGCTTCTCCTATTGGAACTATTGTTGGAATTATTGTTTATAATTTCCAAAATCCTTTAGCTTCTGCTATTTTAATTGCTCTTGCTAGTGGAACTTTTCTTTATGCTGGTACTTTTGAATACAATCATATTCTTGATGGTTTTAAGAATATGAGAAAGATGATGTTTTCTTTCTTTGGATTTACAATTATGGCTGTTGTTGCAATTTGGACTTAATTTCCCAAAATCAAAATAATTTTCTTTTTTCTTTTTTCTTTTTTCTTCTTCAAAAAGTTTTCAAAAACTCAAAAATTTCTTCAATTCATCTTCTTTTTTCTTCATTCAAACTGATTTTGATTTTTTTTCTTTAACAAAAAAATCAATAAATTCTTTTTCTCTTTAACATCAATTTTAATTCTAAATTTTTATTTTTATTTTAATTTTTATTTTGATTTTTATTTTAATTTTAATTTTTATTTTTATTTTGATTTTGATTTTGATTTTGATTTTGATTTTGATTTTGATTTTAATTTTGATTTTAATTTTGATTTTTATTTTAATTTTGAATTTGATTTTGATTTTTATTTTGATTTTGATTTTAATTTTGATTTTAATTTTAATTTTAATTTTGATTTTGATTTTGATTTTGATTTTTATTTTGATTTTCAATTTCATTTTCAATTTCATTTTCAATTCCATTTTCAATTCCATTTTCAATTTCAATTTCAATTTGATTTTGATTTTCTAATTCATTTTCTTTTTCTTTTTCAAATTCATTTTGTTGTATTCTCATTTCTGCAATTTTTAAATCTAATAAATCATTTTCAATTTCAAGTTTCCCTCTTTGTTGTAAAAATTCTTTAATTTTTTTTTCAATTTTTATAATCTGATTTTTTTTATGTCTTAAATCAATTTCTTCCTGATTTAGTTTTTGAATTTTTTTAATAAGATCTGAATTAAGATTTTGAAAACTATCACTTTGTTCTTTTAAACGAAGAAATCTACGAGTTTCAGTTTCAACTTGATTAATTTCTGAGATAATTGATTCATTTTCAAATTCTTTAATATTAGTTTCTAATTCTTCAAGTTCCTTTTCTTTTTGATTCAATAAAATTTCTTTTTCAATAATATTGTTTTTAATAATTAAAATTTCCGAAATTAAATTTTCTTTTTGTTTTTCTTGTTCTGCAAATTCATTTTCCATTTTATTTTCCAATTCTAATAACAAATTTTTTTTGCGATTTTGATTTTCAATTTCTTGATTTTGACTTGAAATTTTTATTGGAAATTCTTCCATTTTTTTCAATTTTTCTTCAATAATTGGATAGAAAATATCACAAAAATTTTCATTTTCTTCAATTTTTTGGGATTTTATTTGAAGTAATTCATCAAATTTATTATTAAGAGAATAAATAAATGATCTGTATTTATTTCTTTCAATTTCTTTTTGTTTTGTTTCTTCTATTATTTTTTTAATTTCTAAATCATCATCATAATTAACAATTTCTAAAATTGATTTTGCAATTGAAAATTGTTGTTCATTTTCTGAATTTTGTTCCATTTAATTATTTGATAAATTTTTTAATTTTTCAAAAAGAAGAAAAAAATGAAAAAAATATTTTCAAAAAAAAAAAACAATTTAAATTTATTTTGACATTGATTTTAATCAAATTAAATTAAATCTTTATTAAATCAAATCTTTATTAAATTAAATCAAAATCAAATCTAAATCAAATTAAATTAAATCAAAATCAAATCTAAATCAAATTAAATTAAATCAAAATCAAATCTTTATTAAATCTAAATCAAATTAAATCTAAATCAAATCTTTATTAAATTAAATCAAAATTAAATCAAATCTTTATTAAATTAAATCTAAATCTTTATTAAATCAAAATCAAATTAAATCAAATCTAAATTAAATCTAAATCAAAATCAAATTAAATCAAAATTAAATTAAATTAAATTAAATCAAATCTTTATTAAATCTAAATTAAATTAAATTAAATCTAAATCAAATCTTTATTAAATCTAATCAAATCTTTAAATAAATCTTTAAAAGGTGGATAAAAGAATTTTTGATCAAGAAAAAATTTTTTTTTTTAGATCTTTTCTTTTTTGTTTTAAATTAATTATTCAACAAAAATAACTAATTAAAAAATAATTAATTTTAAAAGAATTTTTCCGATTAGTTTGCATTGATGAGTTGGTTTTTTTTTTCAATAAAAATTTATATAGTTTTATTTGATCTTAAAGATTTTAAATTTGTTTTTGTTTTTAATTTTTAATTTTAATCAAAAAGAAAAATTTTTCCTTTCCAAAATCTAAATAATTTTTCATTTTTCATTTAAATTTAAAGTAAATTGAAAAAGAAATCAAAATCAAAAATTAAATTTCCATATTTATTCAATAAATCAAATCAACTCATTATTAAAATTAAAAAATAAAAAGCAAAAATATTTTTAAATTAAAAACCCCCTTAAATCAAAAATAAATTCAATTTATTTTAATAAATCTTTGATTTATTCAAAAAGAAATAAATATTAATTACAATTAATCATTTTAATTTTTCCTAAAACTTTCCAACTAATTTTTATTTTGGAGAATCCAAAAAAAATTAAATCAAATTCAATTTTAATTTAAATTAAATTAATAAAAATTTAAAATTTAAATTAATTTTAAATCCAAAAAGTTTGCATTGATGAGTTGGTTTTTCAATAAAAATTTATATAGTTTTATTTGATCTTGCAAGATTTTAAATTTGTTTTTGTTTTTAATTTTTAATTTTAATTTTAATCAAAAAGAAAAAATTTTTTTTCCTTTCCAAAAAAGTGAATAATTTTTTTTTTTCATTTTTCATTTTTATTTTTAAAGTAAATTGAAAAGAAATCAAAATCAAAATTAATTAACAATTTTCATATTTATTCAATAACAAATTTAATCAACTCATTATTAAAATTACAAAAAATAAAAAAGCAAAAAAAAAAATATTTTTAAAATTAAAAAACCCCCTCATAAATCAAAATTCATCAATTCAATTTATTTTAATACTCTTTGATTTATTCAAAAAAGAAATAAATATTAATTACAATTAATAATTTTAATTTTCCTTAATAACTTTCCAACTAATCCTAAACTATTTTGGAGAATCCAAAACAAAATCAAATTTAAAAACAAAATCAAAATAAAATCAAATTCAAATTCAATTCAAATTAAAATTCAATTCAAAATAAAATCCAAAAAAAGAACCATAGTTAATATGAACGCTCTTTTAACAATAAAAGTTGTATCGTTACTTATAATATTTGCACTTGCAATGATTGGAGGACTTTTTCCTTATGCAATTTCAAAGTCTTCAGAAACCAAAATACAATATGGAGAAGCAATAGCTGGTTTGATATAAAACTGATTTAATATTGATTTAATATTTATTTAATATTGATTTAAAATTGATTTAAAATTGATTTAATATTGATTTAAAATTGATTTAATATTGATTTAATATTGATTTAAAATTGATTTAAAATTGATTTAAAATTGATTTAAAATTGATTTAAAATTGATTTAATATTGATTTAAAATTGATTTAAAATTGATTTAATATTGATTTAAAATTGATTTAAAATTGATTTAATAAAATTGATTTAAAATTGATTTAAAATTTTTAAAATTGATTTAAAATTGATTTAAAATTGATTTAAAATTGATTTAATTTGATTTAAAATTGATTTTTAATTGATTTAATATTTATTTAATATTGATTTAAAATTGATTTAATATTGATTTAAAATTGATTTAATATTGATTTAAAATTGATTTAAAATTGATTTAAAATTGATTTAATATTGATTTAAAATTGATTTAAAATTGATTTAATATTGATTTAAAATTGATTTAAAATTGATTTAAAATTGATTTAAAATTGATTTAAAATTGATTTAAAATTGATTTAATATTGATTTAAAATTGATTTAAAATTGATTTAATATTGATTTAAAATTGATTTAATATTGATTTAAAATTGATTTAATATTGATTTAAATTTAAATTTATTTTGAAATTTTTATTTGATATAAAAGCTGGTGTTTTTATTGGAGGTTCTTTAATTCATATGTTAAATGATGCTTCTGAACAACTTTATGAAAAAGGATATAGTTATCCTCTTGCTTTTTTATTTTGTAGTATTGGATTTTTATTTACATTATTACTTGAAAATGTTGTTGGACCAGCTTTAAAAAGAAGATCAGAAAGAAAAAGAATCAAAAAACAAATTAAAAATAAAAAAAATCAAGATCAAGAAACTATAATAAAAGGTAATAAATAAATAAATATCAAAGTTTAAAAATTTAATTTTCTAAAAATCAATATTTTTCTTTAGATGAAGAAAAATCTCCAAATTTTTCTTATCAAAAAATTAAAAATAAAGAATCGGAATCATGGATCGATTTAGAAGATTTTGTAAAACAAGATAAAGATCTCCAACAATATCTTCCACAAAATCAAAATCAAAATCAAAATCAAAATCAAAACCAAAATCAAAATCAAAATCAAAATCAAAATCAAAATCAAAATCAAAATCAAAATCAAAATCAAAATCAAAATCAAAATCAAAATATAACAGAAAATGAATTTGAAACAGTAACTGAAAGTGAATTTCATAATCCAGATGAGGATGATTTTAAAATAAAGATTCTCTCAGACTCAATTAATTCACAATCATCAAAAAATTCAAAATCTTCTGATTTAAATGAAATTGATGATAAAAAAGAAGATCAACAAGAAGACCAAAAAGAAAATCAAAAAGAAGATGACGATCATCATGATCATTCACATACAAAAGGAGCACTTGGGATCATTGAAGAAGGATCTTTCACTGCAAAAATGATTGCAATGATTCTTGCACTTACTCTTAGTTTCCATGCATTTCTTGAAGGTTTAGCTGTTGGAATTTCACAAGATACAAGAGAAGCACTTGCAATATCAATTGCAATCATTGCTCATGAAGTAATGGAAGGATTTGCAATTGGAATTAATCTTTTTAGAGCTTATCGAAAAAGTAAATTCTTAGTTGTTCTTTATGTTTTCATTTTTAGTTTAGCTTCTCCTATTGGAACTATTGTTGGAATTATTGTTTATAATTTTCATGATCCTTTAGCTTCTTCTATTTTAATTGCTCTTGCTAGTGGAACTTTTCTTTATGCTGGAACTTTTGAATTTACTCATATTCTTGATGGAATTAAAAATGGAAGAAAGATGATGTTTTCTTTCTTTGGATTTACAATTATGGCTGTTGTTGCAATTTGGACTTAATTTTTATATAAAAATAAAAACAAAAAAAATTGCTTTTTCAATTTGGAAATTCAAATAAATATTTTTAAAATTAATAAAAAAATTAATTTATAAATTATTTTTTGGATTTAAGTTAAATTTATTGTTAAATTTTTAATTAAAATTTTTTATTTTGGATTATTATTTGATCTTATTTTATAAATTTAATTTAAAATAATTTAATTTTAATTTAATAATAAAAATATTTTAAAAATTAATAAAATAAATTAATTTATAAATTATTTTTGGATTTAAGTTAAATTTATTGCTAAATTTTTTAATTAAAATTTTCTATTTTGGATTGTTATTTGATCTTATTTTATAAATTTAATTAAAATAATTTAATATTTAACTAATAATAAAAATATTTTTAAATTTAATAAAATAAATTAATTTATAAATTATTTTTGGATTTAAGTTAAATTTATTGCTAAATTTTTAATTAAAATTTTTATTTTGGATTATTATTTGATCTTATTTTATAAATTTAATTAAAATAATTTAATTTTTAATTTAATAAATTAAAAATTTTTTAAAAAAAAATAAAATAGAATTCAATTTATAAATTATTTTTGAATTTAAGTTAAATTTATTGTTTAATTTTTTAATTAAAATTTTCTATTTTGGATTGTTATTTGATCTTATTTTATAAATTTAAAATTAAAATAATTTAAAAAATTTTAATTTAATAATAAAAATTTTTTTTTTAAATTTTTAATTTGGAAATAAATTGATTTATAAATTATTTTTTGGTTTAAGTTAAAACAATTGCTAAAATTTTTAATAAAATTTTTATTTTGGATTATTATTTGATCTTATTTTATAAATTTAATTAAAATAATTTATTATTAATTTAATAAAAATATTTTTAAATTAATAAAAATTAATTTATAAATTATTTTTTAATTTCATTAAAAATTATTAATTTAAAATTAAATAAAAAATTTTATTTTATGGATTATTTGATCTTATTTTTATAAATTTAATTAAAATAATTTAATTTTTGAAATAGGGGATAAATTAATAATTAATAAGAAAAATTGAAATAGAATTCAATTTAAAAACAATTTAATGAAATAAAATAAAGTATTTTTATTAAAATAAATTTAAAAATAATTTTTCCAGCCTTTTTAATTATATTTTTATTGATTCAATAAATGACTTTAAAAATTAAAATAAAAACAATAAACAAAAATTTTTCTTTTTCTTTCCTTTTTAATTTTTAATTTTTAAATTTTTAAATTGAAATCAATTTTTCTTTCAAAATATTGTTTGTTTAAAAAAAAAAACAATAAAAAAACAACACAAATAAAACAACAACAAATAACATAAAAATAACATAAAAATAACAATAGTTGGTACAATTCAAAATTATAAAAGAAATTTCTAAAACTTTAATTTAAAAAATTTTTTTTTCTTCTTTAAAATTTAATTTAATTAACTTTAATTTCATCAAAAATTATTAATTAAAAATTATTTAAAAATTTTAAAAAGAATTTATTAAATATGAATTTAAAATTAACAAATAAAAGTTTATCTTTGTCTATAATATTTGCACTTGCAATGATTGGAGGACTTTTCCATATTGATTTCAAACTCTTTCAAATTTAACAATTTAATATTGAGAAATATTTATTTAAAAATTGCATTGTTTTTGATTTAAAATTGATTTAATATTGATATAAAATTGATTTAATATTGATTTAATATTGGTTTAAAATTGATTTAATATTGATTTAAAATTGATTTAATATTGATTTAATATTGATTTAATATTGATTTAATATTGATTTAAAATTGATTTAAAATTGATTTAAAATTGATTTAATATTGATTTAATATTGATTTAAAATTGATTTAAAATTGATTTAATATTGATATAAAATTGATTTAAAATTGATTTAATATTGATTTTAATAAATTGATTTAATATTGATTTAATATTGATTTAATATTGATTTAAAATTGATTTAAAATTGATATAAAATTGATTTAAAATTGATTTAAAATTGATTTAATATTGATTTAAAATTGATTTAAAATTGATTTAATATTGATTTAAAATTGATTTAAAATTGATTTAATATTGATTTAAAATTGATTTAAAATTGATTTAAAATTGATTTAAAATTGATTTAAAATTGATTTAAAATTGATTTAATATTGATTTAAAATTGATTTAAAATTGATTTAATATTGATTTAAAATTGATTTAAATTTAATTTTGAAATTTTTATTTGATATAAAAGCTGGTGTTTTTATTGGAGGTTCTTTAATTCATATGTTAAATGATGCTTCTGAACAACTTTATGAAAAAGGATATAGTTATCCTCTTGCTCCATTATTTTGTAGTATTGGATTTTTATTTACATTATTACTTGAAAATGTTGTTGGACCAGCTTTAAAAAGAAGATCAGAAAGGAAAAGAATCAAAAAACAAATTAAAAATAAAAAAAATCAAGATCAAGAAACTATAATAAAAGGTAATAAATAAATAGATATCAAAGTTTAAAAATTTAATTTTCTAAAAATCAATATTTTTCTTTAGATGAAGAAAAATCTCCAAATTTTTCTTATCAAAAACTTGAAAATCAAGAATCGGAATCATCAGTCATGTCTGAAGATATTTTAAAAGAAAATGAAAATCAAAATCAAAAAGAAAATCAAAATGAAAATCAAAATGAAAATCAAAATGAAAATCAAAATGAAAATCAAAATGAAAATCAAAATCAAAATCAAAATCAAAATCAAAATGAAAATCAAAATGAAAATGATTATGAAAATGAAAATGATTATGAAAATGAAACAGAAAATGGAACAGAAAGTGATGATGATGAAGAAATTGATATCCAAATTAAGAGAATATTGGAAGAAAAAGAAAAAGAAAAAGAAAATAAAGATAATAACGAAAAAGAAAAAGAAAAAGAAAAAGAAACCAAAATTCGAATTAGTGATGAAGAAAAAATCAAAATTTTAAATCAACCTATAAATTCACACACTTTAAATGAGAAAGAATATTCTCATCCAAATATACATTCACATCCACATTCACATGCACATGGATTTTCACATCTAACTCATTCACATCCACATAGTCACTCAGAAGATCATCCAGAAGATCATTCAAAAGGACATGATGATGAAGATTATGATCATGAAAATATTCCATTTGAAATTCAAAAGAAAAGAAAAAGAAAAAGAAAAAGAAAAAGAAAAAGAAAAAGAAGAAATGGAAATTATTTTTGATGAAGATGGAACTTTCACTGCAAAAATGATTGCAATGATTCTTGCACTTACTCTTAGTTTCCATGCATTTCTTGAAGGTTTAGCTGTTGGAATTACTCAAAATACTGGAGAAGCACTTGCAATATCAATTGCAATCATTGCTCATAAAGCGATTGAAGGATTTGCAATTGGAATTAATATTTTTAGAGCTTTTAGAAAAAGTAAATTCTTGGTTGTCATGTATGTGTTCATTTATAGTTTAGCTTCTCCTATTGGAACTACTGTTGGAATTATTGTTTATAATTTTCATGATCCTTTAGCTTCTTCTATTTTAATTGCTCTTTCTAGTGGAACTTTTCTTTATGCTGGAACTTTTGAATTTACTCATATTCTTGATGGAGTTAAAAATATGAGAAAGATGATGTTTTCTTTCTTTGGATTTACAATTATGGCTGTTGTTGCAATTTGGACTTAATTTTTATATAAAAATAAAAACAAAAAAAATTGCTTTTTCAATTTGAAAATTCAAATAAAAAAGAAATATTCCAAATTATTTGGTTTTATTTTTGATTTTGTTTTATTTTCGTTTTGCTTTCTTGTTTGTGTCTAAAATTTTCTTCACTTTTGTAACTAAATTTGGTTCAGCTTCATTTAATTGAAAAAAATCCATTGCTTTTGTTAACTCCTCAAGAATTGAATTATTAATTAAATGAGCATTTTCAGGATCAATTCGGTCGTTGTACAAATAATACAAAAGAAAATTAAAAGCAAGAAGAGAAATTTCACTGTAATCAGTAACTTGATTTGTTTCGTCATGAACATGAAGAAACATTCCTCGAAAAACTTGTGTTCTTGCCCACAGAATAACTTTATGAACTTTTATTGGGTGGTTTTGAACATTGATTGTGAAATCTTTGCTTTTTTCATCTTGAAACATTCTCAATAAATCTTCATAGAAAATTGATTGATGATTTTTAGAAGGAAATTTTCTCATCTGTGAAATTTCCTGGAAATGCTCTTCATTTGAAAAAGGGATTGCACCGTAAATAAAATGCATAATTTTCTTTGCATCTAAAAGAGAAGATTTTCTGATTAAAGAGTGTAATTTATTTGTGTTTTCACGACCAATTCTGAAATCAATGATTATTTGATGACAGGAAATTTTTCCATTGATTGAATTAAAATGAAGATCGCATCCTTCTTGATTTTCAAAAAAATCGATCAAATCACTGGCGAGATTGGATCTTGTTGAGTAATATATGAAAGAGTTAAACGCGCCAGTGCAAACAATGTAATTTTGCAAGTTGTTTGATAAGCCAGGGAATCTGGATCTCGACAGGAATTGGAGTTCCTTTGATTCCAACCTCTTTTCCAAGTTGTCCGCTTGTATTTATTCCATAAGAAAATAATTTCCCGCTTTCGGTTATTATCAAAGTGTGGAAACAACCGACATCAAAACAAAGAACATTTTCATCTGCGAAAAAATCAATGCGTGTGAAAATATAAGTGTCTTGATTCAGTCCCAATCCGTTATAATCATGGGACCCACAAGAATAAAGTTGTCCTATTCCATTTTCTCTGACAAGCATCACAGAATGCTCGAATCCCATAACAACATTTTCTATTTCGCCGCTGGGAATTGGCTCCACTTTTTGGATCGAATTTCCAGATTTGGAACTTGGAATGATCCCAAAATTCCCGGATCTTTCTGACCCATAAACAAAAAGCTCATTTGATTTGGTTACATAAAACATTCCATACGCATAATTCCCTGCAAATATTTTCCTGACATTACTCGCAAACACACTATTTTTATCAATAAATTCTTTTTTGTCATAACTTGATGTCATTCTTAAATGAAAAACATCTCCTTTCTCATTAAGTAAATAATATTGACTTAATCCACAAACAAGATCAACAATTTTTCCAATTTCACCTTTTTGGGAAACTTGAACTAGCCAATTTTTGTGATTTTTTTCGTTTTCGGGATTGACACAATAAACCTCTGAATTTTCAGTGAGAATAACACCAAAAGTGAATCCAATTGAGATTTTAATTGCATTTTTAACTTCAAGTTCTTTTTTGTAATGACTTGTTGAAATTGAAATTACTTTTCCTTCGCTTGTTAATATTAAAGTGCCTGAATTTCCTGAACAAATTTGTTTAATTTGTGAATCAAAAACAAAATCTGATTGAAAAGGAATTGGTTGATTGTTATTCATTTGGTTTTTCAAGTGGAAAACCAGCATTTCTTCCCCAAAACCAAACATCATTTTGCATTTTAAAAAAAAAATTTAAAAAGAAAAAAAATGAAAAAAATATTTTTTTGCTTTTTTCATTTTTCATTTCATTTTTCCATTTTTAAATTCTTTTTTAAATTCTTTTTTAAATTCTTTTTTAAATTCTTTTTTAAATTCTTTTTTAAATGACAAATCGTTCAGTTTCAATGAAAAAAGTTTTATATAGAGTTTATACAAATAAAAAAACATATAAAACTTTAGCAGATAATTTTGATTCAAATGCAGCTCAAATTGTAAAATCAGTTTCAACAAAAGTTCCTGAAATTCAAGATCCTTCTAATTGTTCTCTTTATGTTGTTGCGAATGCTTTTGGTAAATTAAAAAAAATTAAAATAAAAAATTTAATTAAAAAAAATTTAAAAATAAAAATTTAAAAAAAATTAAATTAAAAAAAATTTAAAAAAAAGAACGTTTTTATTCAGATGATGAAAAGCCACTTTTATTAGGAAAATCTTTAGGATCCAAAAGTATTAAAGATTGTAAATCAACTTTATTTTTTAAATCCGGAACAAAAGATCAAGTAAAAAATTTAAAAAAATTAAATTTAAATAAAAAATTAAATTAAAAAATTTTAAAAAGATTATTGTTAAAGTAAGATCAAGAGGTGCAGCTATACCTCATTTATTTTCTATAAGAGAATCAACTCCTGTTAAAAAAATAGTTGAATTAATTGTTGCCAAAGAAAAAATTATTGATATAAATTTAACATCTTTACAAGAAAAATTTGGAAAAGAAAGTAAAAAATTAAAAATAAAATTAAAATTCATTTATAAAATTAAAATTAAAATTTAAATTCATTTATAAAATTAAAATTAAAATTATAATTAAAATCATAATTAAAATTAAAATCAAAATTAAAATTAAAATTTAAAATTAAAATTTAAATTAAAATTAAAATTTAAATTAAAATTTAAATTTAAATTCATTTATAAAATTAAAATCAAAATTAAAATTATAATTAAAATTAAAAATTAAAATTAAAATTAAAATCAAAATAAAAATTAAAATTAAAATTAAAATTAAAATTAAAATTAAAATTAAAATTAAAATTAAAATTTAAAATTAAAATTTAAATTAAAATTAAAATTTAAATTTAAAATTAAAATTAAAATTAAAATTAAAATTAAAATTAAAATTAAAATTAAAATTAAAATTAAAATTAATAATTTTTAGATCCTGTTGATTTAAATATGGAAACACCAATAATTGATGTGATTAAAAAATGGGGAGATAGATATGAAGATTATGAATTTATTTTTAAGAATTTAAACAAACCAACAATTAAAGTAAATTTGATTAAATTTTAAGAAACAAATTTATAAACGAATTTTTGAATAAATAATTATTTTTTTTAGGGAATGGAAAAATTCTTTTTAAAATGTGATAATTTACCAATACAAGAGATTCCTTTTACAGAAATTAATAAACAAATTATGGATATTATTGTTGAAGGAAATGCAAAATTTCTTGAATTGAAAGGTAAAAGAAATTTTAATTATAAAATTTTAATTATAAAATTTTAATTATAAATTTTTATTTTTTGTAGGATTTGTTTCTGATACACAAGGAAGTCTTGAAATTGCAAATGATAATTTAGCAATTTTACAAAAATTAAAAGATGTAGGATTTAATAATTCAAATTAAAATTATAATTTAAATTAAAATTAAAATCAAAATTAAAATTAAAATTAAAATTAAAATTAAAATTAAAATTAAAATTAAAATTAAAATTAAAAATAAAATTAAAATTAAAATTAAAATTAAAATTAAAATTAAAATTAAAATTAAAATTAAAATTAAAATTAAAATAAAAATCAAAATTAAAATTAAAATTAAAATTAAAATTAAAATTAAAATTAAAATTAAAATTAAAATTAAAATTAAAATTAAAATTAAAATTAAAATTAAAAATCAAAATTCAAATTAAAATTAAAATTAAAATTAAAATTAATATTAGGAAATGGAAAGTGAAGAAAGTGAAATTAATGTATTTTTAGAACAAATGAAGGATATAATTAATGAAAAAATAGATGGATATTTAAATCTTCTTGTTGTAATTAAAATAATTAAATATAATATTTAAAAAAACCAAGGAATTAAAACAAAATACAAAAAAAAATAAATTAAAAAATGGGTTTAAAAAGCCAAAATTAGCTAAATTAATTGGAGTTAAAGGAATAACAAGTATTGATTTACTTGTTGAATCTTTTGAACAAGTTTTAGATTCAATTCCTGAAGATAAAATAATGGAATATTCAAGAAAAATTAAGGATTTAGATTCTTTAGCAGGAATGAGAAATGAAAAAATTCAAGGAGGAATTATTGATTTAATAAAACAAGATTTAGGAGTTTATTTTTTTAATACAAAAAATGAATTAGAAACAGGAGGAATTGATCCTTATAAAATTTCTGGAAAAAGTAGATTATTATTATTATTATAAAATTAATTATTAAAATTAATTATTAAAATTATATATAAAATTATTTATTAAAATTATATATAAAATTATTTATTAAAATTATTTATTAAAATTATTTATTAAAATTATTTATTAAAATTATAAAATTATTTAATAAAATTATTTATTAAAATTATTTATTAAAATTATTTATTAAAATTATAAATTTATTTATTAAAATTATTTATTAAAATTATAAATTTATTTATTAAAATTATTTATTAAAAATATTTATTAAAATTATTAAAATTATTAAAATTATTAAAATTAATTATTAAAATTAATTAATAAAATTATTTAATAAAATTATTTAATAAAATTAATTATTAAAATTAATTATTAAAATTATTTATTAAAATTATTAAAATTATTAAAATTATTTATTAAAATTATTAAAATTATAAAATTATAAAATTATTTATTAAAATTATTAAAATTATTTATTAAAATTATTAAAATTATTAAAATTATTTATTAAAATTATTTATTAAAATTATTTATTAAAATTATAAAATTATTTATTAAAATTATTAAAATTATTTATTAAAATCATTTCAAAAAAAAAAGTATCATTCGTTTCTCCACCAATAAAACAAGGATTCTTATTCAAAAAAGCACATGGATTTGGAAGAAAAAAACTCAAATACTTCATTCTTACATCCCGATTTGTACACTATTTCAATGTAAAGAACAAAGAAGACACGATCGAAGAAGTTCTGAAGGAAACAATCCCACAGCAATCATACCCAATCCCACTTATCAAAATTGAACGAACATTGATTGAAAAGCAGACGGTAAGCAAGGAAGCAAAAGAAACAGAAGAAGATTTGGGCGCACAAATCAACATAACATTTGATATCATATACGATAACGAAAGATCACATTTAACAGCACCGAACGAGCACGAAATGAATGAATGGATGCGTCTCATAACACTTATGCAATCAAGAGTGATCATCCACAAAACAATCAAAGTGCAACAAGTGAATAAATCATTGAAATATCTTTACTCAATTAATTACATTGGCGAGAATAAGGAAGACGCAGAAAAATCGCAAGTGGATGACCGCAACAAGGAATACTTCATTGAGATCAACTGCTTCAAAGAAAAATGGACAATTCCCAAAAAAATAGTTGATTTTATTGATTGGAATGAAATGTTGAGAAAGTTTTTACCAAATCTTATTTTGCCCACTTTCCCAAAGAATTTCCATCTTGGATCGCTCATTGCAAACCGAAGAGAAACTATTGATCCAACAAAACCTTCAATCGATTTTTCGGAACTCAGTGCAAAAATACAAGAACATGACACGAAAGAAAAAAAAGGAAAAAAAGAGCGAATCCGAAAGCAGAAAAAAGAGCAGCAGCAAAAAAAAACAACCACAACAACAACTGCATTGCGGAGACTGGGGAACATCTTCAACGACTGTTTCATGAATGAGTTGCTTGTGAACCCACAGGTTAATCAAGCCGTGGCGACGCTAGAATTCTTCGAAATTCTGAACATTTTCCGTGCAGTTGAACAAAATAACTTTGAATTTGTCAAGTTTATCATACTCAATAACCCCCAAGACTGCATGAAAATGCGCGATCGAGGAAAAACACCGATCCATGCTGCGTGCAGGAAGAATATAAAGATGGCTCAGAACATGATAGAAAGCATCAACGAAATGAAACAAAATTTGGATCGATTTAATCTTGATTCAAAAAGTTTATACGGCTGCAACATCAACGCACAGGATTCCGACGGATCCACCGCATTGCTCCTTGCCGTCCGCGAGGGAAACCTCAAGATCTTCGAGTTCCTTTTGGAACAAAAGGACATCGATATCAATGTGACTGATTTCAAAGGAATTTCAAGTTTTCTCGAATCAATCAAAAAAAGAAAATTAGGTTTTGCACAGAAACTCATTTCCAAGAGTTGCAAGATTGACTGCCAAGACTTTGAATCCAAATACTCTGCTCTTCACTTCGCGTTTTTCAACAGCGATCTTGACGCAATTGATTTTTTGATTTCCCAGTCAATTCCACTTGATTTACAAGATGTCAATGGAAGAACTGTTTTAATGCTTGCAATTTCCGCACAAAATTCCGAGGTTGTATCCAAACTCATCGCCTCAGGCGCAGATGTGAACATACAGAACTTCAAGAAACAATCTGCGTTGCATCTTTCTATCGAACAGAATAACGTCCCACTGTCAAAATTACTTATGGAAAATGGTGCCAATCCAAACATCCAAGACGAAAACGGCGAAACCCCGTTGCATCTCGCAATAACTCAGCAGAACATCCATCTCGTCCAAATGCTTATTGAAAACAAATGCAACTGCGATATCCAGAACTTGAAGGGATTGACCCCGCTTCATCGCGGTATTTTACTCAAAGATGACGATTCCAAAAACGAGATCACAAACCAAAACCAGCCGGAAATTTTGGATCACAAAGAAAACCAATTAAAGGAAGAAACAAACACAAAGTTCGAAATTGTCAAGCTTCTTGTCGAGAAGGGAAGATGCAAGATCGACACGCAGAATGTGTCGGGAGACTATCCTGTGCACACCTGTGTTGTTCGAAATGCGGTCGACATTCTGACGTTTCTTCTCAAAAATAAAGCAAATGTAAATGTTCCAGATATGAAGGGAAATATGCCATTGCATGTGGCGAATTATCTGCAAAACAACCGTATGGTGGAGATACTCATTTCCTTTGGCGCAACAGTCAATATTGCGAATGCGACATCGGATGGAAATTCTCCGATCCACATTGCTTGCGAAAAGGGAAATCTTGAAGGCACCCTTTTACTTTTAAGAAACGGCGGGTACATCAATTGTCTCAGAAAGGATGGCAAAGTTCCTCTGCACATCGCCTCCGAAAGAGGCTTTGATCAACTTGTTTCTTTGTTCTCGGAAAATGGAGCTGATGTCAACCTTCAAGATAAAGATGGAAATACTGCTTTACATTTAAGTCTTAAAAACGGTCATGAAAGAACTGCTGCTATTCTTGCTCAGAATGGTTGCTATCTTAATATGATTAATAATAAAGGTCAATCTCCTCTTCAATTGGCTAAAAATAATAAAATTAGAAAAATGTTGAAGGAAGCTAGTGATAGATATGCTACTCATGGTTTAAAAAAAAAGGGAACTATTTTGAATGGTATTTTATTATACAATTCAATTTAAATTAAAATTCATTTTGAAATTAAATTAAAATTAAAATTCAAATTCATTTTAAAATTCATTTTGAAATTAAATTAAAATTAAAATTCAAATTCATTTTAAAATTCATTTATAAAATTCAATTAAAATTAAAATTCATTTTGAAATTAAAATTCATTTATAAAATTAAAATTCATTTATAAAATTAAATTAAAATTAAAATTAAAATTAAAATTAAAATCGGATAAAAATTAAAATTAAAATTAAAATTAAAATTAAAATTAAAATTAAAAATTAAAATTAAAATTAAAATTGAAATTAAAATCGGATAAAAATTCATTTTGAAATTCATTTATAAAATTAAAATTAAAATTAAAATTCATTTTGAAAATTAAAATTCATTTATAAAATTAAAATTAAAATTAAAATTAAAATTAAATTAAAATTCAATTAAAATTAAAATTAAAATTAAAATTCAATTTAAAATTAAAATTCATTTTGAAATTAAATTAAAATTAAAATAAAAATTAAATTAAAATTCAATTAAAATTAAAATTCAATTTAAAATTAAAATTAAAATTAAAATTAAAATCGGATAAAAATTAAAATTCATTTTTAAAATTAAAATTAAAATTAAAATTAAAATTAAAATTAAAATTAAAATTAAAATTAAAATTAAAAATTAAATTTAAAATTAAAATTAAAATTCATTTATAAAATTCAATTAAAATTAAAATCGGATAAAAATTATAAAGTTGTTACTGATATAATACAACCTCCATCTTCAATCGAAAGTGACAAAAGTGGAAACAAAAAAACAGATTCACATCAACACAATGCAGGAGCAATACCTCACAGAGACTCAAAATATAAAGTTCAAGACTATTTAAAAGTAACATTTCACACAAATCACGAATTAGAAAAACCAAGAAGTAAAATTGGTGTGAGATTGGACACAAAAACAATCCCAATTACACATGTAGATCACATTATTGAATATGCTAATGATAAAATAGGTTTCTCAAAAGATAATAAATTCAATGATTTTGTTGCTGTTTATCAAGATGATGGAATGGATTTTAATGTTATTGATAATGAAACTGATGTTGATGAAATTTTCAGATTTGCTACTTCTTTACATATTTTTAAAAAAATTGATTTGGATAATCTTTTTCCTTTTTTAAAATGATTTCTTTCTCTTTTATTGAAATGATTTCTTTTTTTTTTTTTTCACTTTTTCTCAAAATCAAATTCCAAAAAAAAAAAATCAAATTAAAATTTAATTGAAAAAGAATTTTTGTTTTTTAAATGAAATCTTTTAAAATTAAATCAATTATTGAATTTTGATTTAATTGATAATAATCTTTTAAATCTTCAAATTCTTCAATTATTTTAAAATTAATTTTTTTGGTTTTATCAAATTTATCATGATAAAGAAAATAAATTAATTGATGAATTGTTTCAAATGATTTTCCTGAATAATCATGAACTTGATTTGATGAATCATTAACACTTAAAAACATTCCTTTATATAATTCACTTCTTAATATTAATATTAATTTATGAACTTTAATTTCTTTTTCTTCTGAAATAATTGTAAAATCTTTTGTTTCATTTTGTTGATATAATTTTGATAAATCTTTTAATATTCCTTTTCTTCCTTTTTTTGATTCAATCCATTTTGAATCAAATCCAATTTCTTGGAAAAATTCTTTTGATTTATTTTCTTTATTTTCAATTTCAAATTCATTTTCATTTATCTGTAAATCTAAATATCGATATGGTTGAATATTAAAATCATCTGAACTCGATGAACTACTGAGAAACAAAAATCATCATATAAATTCATCTTACTATGTTTTTTTTTAGTAATTCTATCATCAATATCTTGAAGAAACAAATCAAAATCAGGAAAACCAGTATAAATGAAATTTAAAGCAATTTCAACTTCTTCTTTTGGTTTTCTTTTACAAATATTAATAAATTTTTGTAAATTTGTTTTATTATTATCAAATCTTGTTAATAAAATTAATTTATGAACTTTAAATTTAATTGAATCATTTGATTGAATTTCAAAATCTGATAAATTATCTTCATTTGATTTGAATAAATTATTTAAATCTTGATTAATTGAATAAATTGGAATCATCATTTCAATAATTTCTTTTTTAATTGAATTTAGATCTAAATAAAAAAGATTTGCATCATTCATTAATAACAATTGAATTAATTTTGTGTTTTCATTTTGAATTGCCAATGAAAGAGGAGTTTGATTATATTTATTTTTAGTATTGATATCTGCTCCATTTGAAATAAGAATTTTAATAATTTCAAATGGATATTGATTTTTATTTAGATTTAGATTTTTATTGTGGTTTAGATTTGGATTTGGATTTGGATTTTTGCAAATTAAATGTAAAGGAGTTTCTTGATCTTTATTTTCTGCATTGATATCTAATCCTTTTGAAACAAGAATTTTAACAATTTCGAATGATTGTTGATTTGGATTTGGGTTTTTACAAATTAAATGTAATGGATTTTCATCGAAGTATCTTGATTTGATATTAATATCTGCTCCATTTGAAGCAATAAATTGAATAATTTGAATTGAATATTGATTTGGATTTGAATTTTTACAAATTAAATGTAATGATGTTTCATTATAATTTGCTGTTTTAGCATTAATATCTGCTCCATTTGAAACAAGATATTTAATAATTTCAAATGAATATAGATTTGGATTTGGATTTTGACAAATTAAATGTAAAGGAGTTTCTTGATAATTTTTTGTTTTGATATTAATATCTGCTCCTTTTGAAATAAGAATTTTAATAATTTCAAATAATTTTTGATTTGGATTTGGATTTTGACAAATTAAATGTAATGGTGCTTGATCATATCCTGCTTTGATATTGATATCTGCTCCATTTGAAACAAGATATTTAATAATTTCAAATGAATGTTGATTTTTATTTGGATTTTTACAAATTAAATATAAAGGAGTTTCTTCATATTTATTTTTTATATTTTTATTTGCTCCTTTTGAAATAAGAATTTTAGCAATTTCGAATGAACTTATGTTTGGATTTGGATTTTTAAAAATTAAATGTAATGGTGTTTCTTCATAATCTTTGTTTTTGGCATTGATATCTGCTCCTTTTGAAATAAGAAATTTGATAATTTCAATTGAATTTTGATTTTGACTCAGACTTTGACAAATAAAATGCAAAGGTGTTTCTTCTTTTTCTGTTGTTTTTGCATTTACATCTCCTCCATTTGAAACAAGACATTTAATAATTTCAAGCGAATATTGACTTTGATTTTGATTTTTACAAATTAAATGTAATGGAGTTTCATTATTTTTATTTTTTGAATTGGAATAAGCTCCATTTGAAACAAGATATTTAATAATTTGAATTGAATATTGGTTTGGATTTCGATTTTTACAAATTAAATGCAAAGGTGTGGAACTTAGAATGTTTTGGGCATTAATATCTGCTCCATTTGAAATAAGATATTTAATAATTTCAAATGAATATTGATTTTGATTTCTATTTTTACAAATTAAATGTAATGGTGCTTGATCATATCCTGCTTTGATATTGATATCTGCTCCATTTGAAACAAGATATTGAATAATTTCAAATGAATGTTGATTTTGATTTGGATTTTTACAAATTAAATATAAAGGAGTTTCTTCATATTTATTTTTTATATTTTTATTTGCTCCTTTTGAAATAAGAATTTTAGCAATTTCGAATGAACTTATGTTTGGATTTGGATTTTTAAAAATTAAATGTAATGGTGTTTCTTCATAATCCTTGTTTTTGGCATTGATATCTGCTCCTTTTGAAATAAGAAATTTGATAATTTCAATTGAATTTTGATTTTGACTCAGACTTTGACAAATAAAATGCAAAGGTGTTTCTTCTTTTTCTGTTGTTTTTGCATTTACATCTCCTCCATTTGAAACAAGATATTTAATAATTTCAAGCGAATATTGACTTTGATTTTGATTTTTACAAATTAAATGTAATGGAGTTTCATTATTTTTATTTTTTGAATTGGAATAAGCTCCATTTGAAACAAGAAATTTGACAATTCCAATTGAATATTCATTTTGATTTGGACTTTGACAAATAAAATGCAAAGGAGTTTCTTGATAACTTGTTTTGGCATTAATATCTGCTCCTTTTGAAACAAGTAAGTTAATAATTTCAATTGAATTTTCATTTATATTTTTATTTTGACAAATTAAATGTAAAGGAGTTTCTTTTTTTTGATTTGTTGTGTTGACATTTTTTTTTGAAATTAAAAATTGAACATCTTTAATTGAATTTTGTTTACAAGCTTCAAATAAATCTTTTGAATTATTTTGTTCCATTTTATTAAAATTAAAAAAAAAATGAAAAAAAAAGGAAAAAAAGGAAAAAAATGAAAAAAAAAATTAAAAAAAGTGGATAAAAAAAAAGTGGATAAAAAAAATATTTTTCTGAATTTTTATTTTAATTTTAGTTTTTAAATGAAATCTTTTAAAATTAAATCAATTCTCGAATTTTGATTTAATTGATAATAATCTTTTAAATCTTTGAATTCTGCAAATAATTGAAAGTTAAATTGTTTGGTTTTATCAAATTCATCATAATAAAGAAAATAAATTAATTGATGAATTGTTTCAAATGATTTTCCTGAATAATCATGAACTTGATTTGATGAATCATTAACACTTAAAAACATTCCTTTATATAATTCACTTCTTAAAATTAATATTAATTTATGAACTTTGATTTCTTTTTCATTTGAAAAAATTCTAAAATCTTTTGTTTCATTTTGTTGATATAATTTTGATAAATCTT